>SJYC01104470.1:0-40905 GCA_006408675.1 Madoqua kirkii
ATGGGTGGGCCTTGTAGCTTCACCTACCTATATGAAATGAATAGCTTGCAGGGACGACAGAGGCTTTGCCACCAGAAGAAAGATGAGGAACTGTGGGGCTAACAAAATATTCAGGTTTTTTCGTGAGATGTTATGGGAAAAGCTGAATGAACTTTTGGCCAACCAATACTATAACAAGTAAGAGTCTAACTATAAAGTGTGACAACAACCAAGAGAAGACAACCAAATGATGCACGAAGGATCACAGTGGGCCCGCCGTTGCTCTGAAGGTCAGGGGAGGCCGCTCTGAGGAGTGGCGGGCAAGCGGACCTTGTCCTCTGCCTGGGCAAGGGGGTGCGACAGTGCAGAGGCCCAGGCAGAGGACAAGAGCTGCGCAAAGGCCTGGCAGCAAAGCTGCTGGGCCTGGAGGGAGGCCGGCGTGGTGGGAGCGTGGTGAGCGAGGGGAGAGTAGGGGACAGTGAGCTGCGCAGGTGGGTGGGGAGACTGACCTGGCAGGGCCTTGAAGGCGCTGAGGATGCGAGCCTCATGTCTGGGACACGGGGTGCCCCTGGAGGCTTTTAGGGATAGGGGCTCAGTCTGGCTGCTGGGGAGGTAAAGCTGGGAGGAGCCCCATGGGGAAGGGGAGATGGGATGCTGCAGCACTGTATCTTTCCCCTCCCTCTTCTTTCCTTGATGGAACTGCTGCACGCAGGAGCCTTCAGTGACGCAGCCTCATGCCTGGTGGAGGAGCCAGGGCAGAGAGATGATCGAGGCAAAACGGCTCCGGTATGCTTCCTGCCAACCCACCTCCCGCCACCGATTTCCTGGGATGCCCTTTCCCTCCACCTCCCACTCCACCCTCAGCCTTTCTCTTTTCTCTGCCGGATTCTTCTCTGCTCTGTGGCTTTATTAGTTTATCTTATTTCTTGTCAGGCTCTTGCACTGGAATCCGTTCTCCATAAATCAGGGAGTTTTGTCTGTCTTATTCTCAGCACTATTCCTAGAATCTAGAGCCATGCCTGGCATATCCTAAGAGCTTGATAACAGTTGTTGTTTTTTTTTTTAAACAACTGAATTAATTGTGAAGGTCTATAAAAGGGGAATGACGCTTTTCAGGACACAGGCCCAGCCCAGGTCTTGGCCGTGTAGCAGGCCTTGGGAGGCCAGAGAAAGCCAGCATCTTCATGATTTGGTGAGGGCCAGTGGGAGAAGACTGGACAGGCTGGTACTGAGTGTAACACACGGAGTGTGGGTGAGCCTAGTTGGCAGACAGAGTCTGGAGGCAGGGCGCCCACCCAGGCCAGGCCATACAACCTGTCTTCTCGCCAGGTGGAATGAGAAAGAACTTGTAGCATCTTTAAACCATCATACTGCCCATCTGATACACTTGTTTGGCTTTCTTTACAATATATTTTGTCTCTTTCATGTTTTTTTTTCCTTCTTCTACCTTAAGATAAAGAGAACTAATAGATTAATGGGACATGAATGGGACATTGATATTGGTATTCCCTCTCCAGTAGCAGAATGCATTAATCTGATTAGTGGGTGTCTGCATTAATCTGATTAGTGGGTGTCCTTACAAAGGGTAGATGCTAGAAGACCCTCGCGAAGTATTGCTAACGATAACATTTCAGCTTGAGGTGTTGGAACTCTTTCTGTCCCACCAGCTCCTGCCTCTTTTTCCTTAGTTAACAGGTGCTTTGCAATCTGAACCTGATATCTGGTCTTCCCCCAAATCTGACCTACAGGGATTATCCTCAACCTGCTGCCACCACCATCTTCTCATATCTTTATCACCCTCCCTCCCGCCCCGAGTTCCCTTGCGGTTTCTCACTTCTCTTGAGCTGATGCTGGGGGCTGGCAGCTGGGGAGGATCAGGCAGCTTAACTGCAGGTGGCAGGTGCAAAGACGGGGTGTAAGGGCAGCCCCAGGGCTGGGCTCCGTGTGGCCCTCACCCTGTGGTTTCGCCCTCTACTGCCCCTGAGGTCGGGAGTGCCCTCAGCCTCCAGAAGAGCCAGAGTGTGCCGGAGAAGGAAGAAGAGAAGAAGACCCTGATGAAGAAGATGATGGTACGCAAGCAGCTTGCGGGTGTGTGGCATCAGGGTGAGAAGGGGGCAGAAGTCCTAAGCCCACCCACTGATGAGGTGGGGTTGGGGTGGGGTGGGCAGAGGACATCAAGGCACAGCTACTTGGGCCTGGGTCTCAGCTCCACCCTGAACTGCCCCCCACCCACCTTGAGGGAGCTTGGCAAGTCACTTCCCTTCTCTAAGTCTCACTCTTAATATCTCACAAGTGACTGTGATAAAACAAAAAAAACCTGTGTCAATGGAGGACACAAATCATCAAAGGTTAGTTCACTGTAAAATCTTAGGGCCCCGGGAGCAGTCACTATGTCATTTCCCCCCATAGTTCCTCTGATGGGGGAACTTCCGAAGGAACTTTCTTTTTCTCAGCTAAATGCAATCAGTTATCCACTGGAGTGTCTGGGCTGGGACAGCCACTGAAGTTTCCAGAAGTATATCAAGAGTTAGGTATAAAGAGAGAAAAAAAAATCCATGCCTCTGATACTTTCATTTAATTAACATTAATTGAGCACCTACTGGGCGCTGGTGCTAGATCAAAAGTGAGAAGTAACTGGAAGGACATTTTAAAGGAACTCAACTGGAGCACTTTCAAGGGTCAGGCACGGTGTTTGGGGACCAGTCCATGGTTTAGACTTCCCTACCACAGGGCTACTGAAACAGTTCTTGCTGAGCCCTGCATGTGTGCAGCGGGTCCAGCCCGTTTTGAAGGCCTTGAACCGGATTAGAGCAGTCAGCTGGCTCCCTCCACTGGAGGCCAGGCAGGGAGTGGAGCCGGCCCAGGCTGAAGAGTGGCCCCACTTCCTGAGGACTGCGGTGCTGGTGGTCTGTGGTGGCCTGCCCCCCTCCCTGACACCTCCGTGTCCCCCATCCAGAAGCAGATCCAGGAGGAGCCCCTGGATTCTCTCACAAGTTCCGTCCGCCAGCAGGCCATGGAGACCCTGACCCAGCTGAGGTGACCTCGGCCCCTTTCCCAACCCTTGGCCGCTTTCCCAACCCTCAGGCCCTGCCTGTATCTTCAGAGGCCTCTCTGCTGAGTGTGGCCCTTTCCTAGTCCCGGGTCTTTTCCCTCGCCCTTGCCCAGGCCCTGCTGGGGCTATCTGACTTGTACCCCACCACCATCCTCCTCCCTACCTCATTTCGCCCTTGTGTGGATATGAATCTCAGCCCTTGTCCCAGCCCTGCACCCTTCACTTCCAGCCTCCAGCCTCAGGTGCCCCCTCACTCCATGCCCTCGCTTTCCGTCTCTTCCCCAGTCATTCCCAGCCTGTCCTGGGTTTGCAGCAACAGTCGGAGCTGGTGAACACGTGCGTGAAGAGTGTGTTCTCCCTGCCCACCGTGCAGTCCATGCAGGATGAGCTGATGCTGGGGGCTGGCAGCTGGGGAGGATCAGGCAGCTTAACTGCAGGTGGCAGGTGCAAAGACGGGGTGTAAGGGCAGCCCCAGGGCTGGGCTCCGTGTGGCCCTCACCCTGTGGTTTCGCCCTCTACTGCCCCTGAGGTCGGGAATGCCCTCAGCCTCCAGAAGAGCCAGAGTGTGCCGGAGAAGGAAGAAGAGAAGAAGACCCTGATGAAGAAGATGATGGTACGCAAGCAGCTTGCGGGTGTGTGGCATCAGGGTGAGAAGGGGGCAGAAGTCCTAAGCCCACCCACTGATGAGGTGGGGTTGGGGTGGGGTGGGCAGAGGACATCAAGGCACAGCTACTTGGGCCTGGGTCTCAGCTCCACCCTGAACTGCCCCCCACCCACCTTGAGGGAGCTTGGCAAGTCACTTCCCTTCTCTAAGTCTCACTCTTAATATCTCACAAGTGACTGTGATAAAACAAAAAAAACCTGTGTCAATGGAGGACACAAATCATCAAAGGTTAGTTCACTGTAAAATCTTAGGGCCCCGGGAGCAGTCACTATGTCATTTCCCCCCATAGTTCCTCTGATGGGGGAACTTCCGAAGGAACTTTCTTTTTCTCAGCTAAATGCAATCAGTTATCCACTGGAGTGTCTGGGCTGGGACAGCCACTGAAGTTTCCAGAAGTATATCAAGAGTTAGGTATAAAGAGAGAAAAAAAAATCCATGCCTCTGATACTTTCATTTAATTAACATTAATTGAGCACCTACTGGGCGCTGGTGCTAGATCAAAAGTGAGAAGTAACTGGAAGGACATTTTAAAGGAACTCAACTGGAGCACTTTCAAGGGTCAGGCACGGTGTTTGGGGACCAGTCCATGGTTTAGACTTCCCTACCACAGGGCTACTGAAACAGTTCTTGCTGAGCCCTGCATGTGTGCAGCGGGTCCAGCCCGTTTTGAAGGCCTTGAACCGATTAGAGCAGTCAGCTGGCTCCCTCCACTGGAGGCCAGGCAGGGAGTGGAGCCGGCCCAGGCTGAAGAGTGGCCCCACTTCCTGAGGACTGCGGTGCTGGTGGTCTGTGGTGGCCTGCCCCCATCCCTGACACCTCCGTGTCCCCCATCCAGAAGCAGATCCAGGAGGAGCCCCTGGATTCTCTCACAAGTTCCGTCCGCCAGCAGGCCATGGAGACCCTGACCCAGCTGAGGTGACCTCGGCCCCTTTCCCAACCCTTGGCCGCTTTCCCAACCCTCAGGCCCTGCCTGTATCTTCAGAGGCCTCTCTGCTGAGTGTGGCCCTTTCCTAGTCCCGGGTCTTTTCCCTCGCCCTTGCCCAGGCCCTGCTGGGGCTATCTGACTTGTACCCCACCACCATCCTCCTCCCTACCTCATTTCGCCCTTGTGTGGATATGAATCTCAGCCCTTGTCCCAGCCCTGCACCCTTCACTTCCAGCCTCCAGCCTCAGGTGCCCCCTCACTCCATGCCCTCGCTTTCCGTCTCTTCCCCAGTCATTCCCAGCCTGTCCTGGGTTTGCAGCAACAGTCGGAGCTGGTGAACACGTGCGTGAAGAGTGTGTTCTCCCTGCCCACCGTGCAGGCCATGCAGGAGAAAGACCAGGCCAAGGCCGATGCCTTACAGGTGAGGCAGGGCCCTCCGAAGCAGGGCCTTGGGGCTGACTGGTGTCCTCAGAGGGAGGCACGTCCCTGGACTCCCAGCAGGAGAGGAAGGGCATTATGAGAGGTAGATTGGAATCTTCAACCTCCTACTTAAGCGGCCTGGGCAATTCACCTCCCCTCTCCTGGCCCGAGCAAGCACTTGATAAATATTTGGTGAATGAGTGAGTCTGTGGAATAAAGGATCCCTCATCTGAAGCATTGCCCACGTTGGGCTCTGCCCCATGAGAAGGATGTGGGCAGATGTTGGCACCGCTCAGGAGGTGGCCAGGATTAGGAAGAAAAGGCCTGAGGACTGGGCAAGTTTGGGTTGAGGCCTGGAAGAGAACCTCAAGGGGCTCTCATGAGCACCTTCAACCCCCTGCAGGATGGTCCCTGGAATAGTGATCAGAGGAGACCCTTCATGGGGAATGGGGTCAGTGGGGAAGGTTAGGGAGAGAGATTTCAGCTCTGGGTGAGGCACATGCTTACATCCTTTTATCCAGCAAATTTTAACTAATACCTAATCCAGAAGTACAGGGCTGAGATACTGTCGGACTGAGGGGCAGATTATCAAAGTATCATACAAATAAATGCAGAATTACAACAGTACTTGGTGCAAGCAAGAAGTACTGATACTATTAAGAGCCTGAAATGGAGGGAACCTGACCGTGTCGGGGTTCAGAGGTCATGATGCTAGAGGCGGGAGGTTCAGAAGAGTTAACTAGCTGAAGGGGGTGGCTGAAGGAAGAGCGAGAGGCCAAGGGAACGGCCTGTGCAGCAGCTTGAGGACGGAGAGAACGTGATGACTGCAAGGATGATAAGGAGGCAGAGTGGCTGGAGTCCAGAGGGTGAGGTGAAAGAGCAGTTGGAGCCAGACCAGCCACAGCGTGATGGCTCTGAGTCTTGGAGGTGGAGCACTGGAGTGGAGACCCAAAGGGGAGGCAGGGATGGGTAGGAAGAGAGCCTGCAGCCTTGTAGTACCAGGCCAGGCCAGCAGAGGTCAGTGCTGCACAGTGATGGACTGCCGATGGGCAGGTAGGAGGAGGGAGCTGGTGAACAAGGCTTCCTTGGTGGTTGTGGTGTAAGCCTGGTGTGCTCAGACTCAGGAAGCCTGGACAAAGACGACCTGGAAGGAAAATGTGGAGATGATGGGAAGAAGAGAGGCAGGGAGAGAGGGCCTCAGAGACACGCCTTAGCCTTGGGTAGGTGTCATGCCTGCATCCTCCTAAGGCAATTTCAGGACTTGGATCTAGGAGTGGTGATTTTAAAAAGATTCAGAACACTTCCTCGGAGACAATAACACAAGTAGGGCTGGCTGTCCATTGATCTAGCCCTCACGGTTCTTGAGCATTTTCCCACCCATCTCTCATGCTCCTCACGAATTAAAACTTTGGTTCTGGGACCTTGGACAAGTGTCTCTTCCCGGGACTTCCCTGGTGGTCCGGTGGCTAAGACGCTGAGTTCCCAATGCAGCGGGCTGGGGTTCAGTCCCTGGTGGGGAACTAGATCCCACAGGCTGCAACTAAAGAGCTAAAGATCCCTCATGCCACAGCTAAGGCCAGGCAGAGTCAAACAAATAAATAGTTTTTAAAGAACATCTCATTTGCACAATGAGAAAAATACTTTGAGGACAAAGCGATAGGGTTGTGCCAATCGTGAGGCAATCACCTGGCGCGTGGTAGATTCCCTGTAATTCTCAGTAGATTCTCCCTGAGCCTCTGCTTCTTGCCCTTGTAAGCTAAGGAGTTCACGGATAATAATTACCAGTTTCTCGATAAAGAACCTGTAACGCATGGAGGGGAAGCCAGTTGCCCAATATCACACATCAAGGCTAGTCTTACATGATGGGACTAGAAAGCAGCACTCCTGAACTTAAGTACCCCTTCCTCCCCTGACCCACATCAGGGGTTGCCTGGGGTTGGAGTCTGCCCCAGAAGCTCCCTAGTGACTTGGTCCTCTCCCTGTTCACAGATACTTTACTGTCAGACCTTGGCTGCCCTGCAGACACTTCTCAATGCCCTCTTTGTTGAGGACCCCACTCCTGCTGGGCTAAAGAGCATCTTGGAGGTATGAGGGCAGGGAGGAGAAGGGTGGAGGAGGATGGGGAATTGACTCAGGAGAACTGGGGCTAGGGGTCTGGACCCAGAAAGAGTGATTTGACTTCAGGATGTAATCTTGTGCCAGATTTCTGCTTCCCTGGTCGTGTGCACACTCACAGGTCGTGTCCCACACTCCTCCTTCACCCTCTCCCTCTCTCCCATACTCCTGCGACTCCTGTGACAGCTGCTCCCATATCCTTGCTTTCTGAATTCTTGTCCTTATGTCTCTCTCCTGTCTTCAAGACTCTCCGCCTTTCATCTCTCTCCCATTGACCTCTGCCCTCCCTCTGGTCTTCCGTTCTGTCCTCAGCTTCTGGACCCTATGTGTCCCTATGCTTTCTGAAGAGGAGGAGGGCTGTGGTGGGTTGCCTTGATGTTCTCCCTCAGAAGCTTCCTGATAATTGGTGAAGGCTGTCCTGCCCATCCAGGGGGCAGAGGCTAGCATCTGGCTCGTAGCTCTGAGTCGTACCCTTCTCCCCACAGCCCCTGGGGCCCTGGATGAACTCTGGGAAGGCCCATGAGAGAGCACGGGCTGTGAAAATCAGTGTCTCTGTGTTGAACCACGCGCTTCTGACCCCGCCTTTCCTTGTGAGTGGCTCTGGGAGCGGGGAGGGGAGGACTGCTAGGGAGAATGTTCTCAGCTCTGAGGGAGCCCATGCACCGGCCTAGAGATTCCTAGGTGGCCCTCATTCCTCGGGGATTCAGCTCTCCGGGCCAGGCCTTCTAGCTCTGTTCACCGTTTACTGTACAGTATTATTGAACCTATAAGTCTCAGTCCCTAAGATTATGACCCAAACAGATGTCCTCGGGATTCCCGGCGCTGGGGCTTCTTCTGGGGAGGCTCATCATTCGCATCGGGGATCCTGATGAGGAGACTGGCCGTGAAGCTCTGGACGGCATTACCATCCTCTACACCATCTTGGAGCTTCAGAAACGTAAGCCCTTTGGAGTGCCTCTAACACAAGGCTTTTGAGTCAGGTACTTAGCCTAGGAATTGACTGGACCCTTGGCAACAAGGCACTGGTTGGGGATGGACGAGACCAACGCAGAGTTCGAAGAGGTCTGGAAATCAGAACTAGGAGACGGGTGACAAACACATTTTGGTTTAAGCAATGCTTCTGTGTAAGCCTCTTCGTTCCTTCCTAGTTTGATTTGTGATTCTCCTGTTCACATTCCCATCACCGTGTGCAGCCAGGAGCGACAGCCCCAGTGCCCTGGTGTTTGGTCTGTCTTCCCTGTTGGTCTATAGTTCTTTTGAGCCTATGTCTCGTTCCCCACAGTGTGCCCAAGATCTCGCCCTGGGCCTGGCACATGGTGGGTGCTCAGTGAACATGTATTGGATGAGGGAACAAAGAACAGGTCCTATCTTGGAATCTGGAGTGGCTAAAACCTGTCGGTGGGAGAACATCTCTGACACAGCTGCGGGAAGCCAGTGATGTGGTACGGGCTGACACAGAAGCCCAGCTGGCGCTCGCTCACCTGGAGGTGTGCAGCATTGACTGTTACTTGCCTCCTCCCTTTCCCCAGAGCCCCAACTCTGCTCCAAACCAAGGGACCTTGGCACGTTGTTTAAAGTCCCCTGGCTCTGGAAGCAGAGTGACCTGGGCACCAGACCTAGCTCTGGCCCTTCCTCGCTATACAGATTCAGGGAAGTACTTTTCTTGTTGAGGCCCGGGTTTCCTCATTTGTTAAAAGGACACAGTAGGGTGCAAACCACCGGCTTTTGGAAGATTAAATGAGGTCATATGTGTAGAATGGCCAGCTCGTCCCACACACTGTGGGCCAACAAAGATCCCCCCATCCCTCCCATCTTATTAGCTTCAGTCTTTGGGGATCTATATGGTATCCCTGCTCTTGTTCTCTAGCATCTGGGGCAAAGATTTAGTCCCTAGGAGACTTCCCCTTCTGCCCAAGAGCCACATAGATCTCCTGAGTGATGGATAAAGGTGATATAAGTCATGTCAATGTTCAGTCCCGGGGACAGGAATAGTATACACCTAATTAGTATTGCCAGATTTAGCAAATAAAAATATCAGATACTCAGTTAAATACAAATTTCAGAAAAACAGTAAATACCTTTTGGTATATTTAAGACATACTTTTGCTAAAATTACTGGTTTATCTGAAATTCAGATAGGTATTTTGTATTTATGTGGGACTCTAAGGACAAATTCCCACTGTTAGATTCTCCCGGAGTGATTTGTCCAGGCCTCTGGACTGCAGGAAGCAGCAAAGCGAGGATGTGACCCTTGCTCTGCCTGATACTAGGCCTCCCAGGCAGTGCTGGTGACAAAGCACCCATCTGCCGATGCAGGAGATGCAGGAGGTGGGGGTTCAGTCTGGAAGATCTCCTGGAGGAGGGCATGGCAGCCCACTCCAGTATTCTTCCTGGAGAATCCCATGGACAGAGGAGCCTGGTGGGTGACGTCCATGAGATCATAAAGAGGTGGGCATGACTGAAGCGATTTAGCATGCACGCACACTGCCTGATATCAGATCTCAAGCTCCTTCCTTTTGCAGACAACCTGCTTGTTGGTCTGTTTGCTATTCTGCTTCAGTGACCCTTCCTCATGCGCACGTCTTGTATCTTGTACATGCTGAGGAGTCCAGGTAGAACCACCATAGACTTAGGAAATGTGCCTAAAATGTGTTTCCTTCAGCAGAAAATAAGGATCTCCAATTTGCAGGTACTATTCTAGGCACTGGGGGCACAGAAGGAAAAAAAAATCAGTAGTCCTCCTATTGAGCTTATCTTCTTGTCAAAATACAATGAACAAAATAAAAAAGTAATATATATAGTAAGTGAGATGATGGTGAGTATCAAAGAAAAAAGAAAAAAATAGGAAAGGGAGGTTGGGAATACCAGGGGTAAGGGAACTGCAGTTTAAAAAGAGGTGTTGCCACACACCCAGCCATAAATGGAACAGAACATTCACTGGCAAGATGTGAAGCCACTGAACTCTCACACACTGCTGGTGGGAGCATAACTGGTCCCCACCGTGGAGAACTTTGGCCATATCCTCTAAAGCAGAACCTCTACCCATCTTAGGACACAATTTCACTTTTAGCTTGTTGTTGCTGTTGTTTAGTTGCTAGGTTGTGTCTGACCCTTCTGAGACCCCGTTGACTGTAGCCTGCCAGGCTCCTCTGTCCGTGGGATTTCCCAGGCAAGAATACTGGAGTGTATTGTCCTTTCTTTCTCCAGGGGATCTTCCAGACCCAGGGATTGAACCCATGTCTCCTGCATTGGCAGGCGTAATCTTTACCACTAAGCCGCCTGGGAAGCCTCTGCTTCTAGCTACATGGCTACAAAAGGCATGGACTAGATATACTAGACAATTCATATCAACACTACCTATAATAGCTAGAAACAGCCCAAATGTCTATCAGAAGTAGAACAGTAGACTAGTAAAGGGTAGTATATTCATACTGTGTAATGTTGTACGGCACTGGGAATGAATGAACCCACGCGGCTTGCAACAATATGGGGGAATCTCACCCACATAAATGTTGAGTGAAAGCAAGACATAAAGGATAACATAGAGTAAGAGTCCTTTTATATGACATCCAACAGCAAGGAGCTCTGATCTGTGGATTTAGAAGTCAGAATAGGCATTGGGGAGCGGGATTATGGCCTGAAACAGGGGCATAGGAGGGTCTTCTGGGCTTGTTGACTGTGTTCTGTTTCTTGACTTGGGTGAGAGCTACACGGATGTGCTCATCAAGATTTATCATGCTGGTCACCTACGATTTATGCACATTTGACATCCATGTTTAGCAAAAAGTTAAGAAACAAGATAGGTAGTGAGGTCTTACTGAAAAGGTTCTTGTTTTGCAGGAGCCAGAGATAAGGAAGAGACCAATAAGAAGGAGCTGTATGAGAGCAACAAGCGTTTCCTGGGGCCCTACAACCCTGTCAGCCCATGCCAGAGCATTCTTCGCGTGATTGCGGTGACCGCCTGCTGCCCACTAGCCCTGGGCCTTCCTGGGGGATGGGGACGAGGGAGGAGGGGCAGCACCGGCCCGCCCTAGTGCCGCCTCCTCTCTCCCCAGCCCTCTAGGCCCAGTCCCCTTGTATTTCTTTGCACGCCTTCCTCAACCACAGGTCCATCCTGTGGGCTCCCTATCCCTCTGGTCTGTGCCATAGCATGTGGCGCCCAGTTCTGGAGGGGCAGGGGTCATGTCACCCCCTCTTTTTGTCACAGTTCCTCAAACGGCTCGACACCCAATGATTAACTGAGTATGTGGCCCCTTTGCTGACCTCTGCCTGTGTCTGGAAGCGTTTGTGCATCGATGCAGGACTCACTCTGGGTCTGCCCATGTGTGTCAGGATCTCTCTGTCTTTGTTTCAGGAATTCGGAGATTTCCTGGGGCCCCAGCAGGTAAAGGACCTGCTGCTAGCAGCCTTGGAAGGGCTGAAAGGTGGCTCCGAGGCTCGGGGGAAGGACTCGGGGGAGATGATCCAGCTAGCCTCGGAGGTCACGCTCAGCTCGGTGCTGGAGTGGTACCGACACAGGGCGCTGGAGGTGGTAAGGCCCCCTGGGGGCAGGGGCTGGGCTGGGAGACCCCACAGGGCTGCTAATCCTGCAGGTAGGGCAGGGTGGGTAGTGAATGAGTTCTAGATGCTCTCAACTTGCTTATCAGCCCCCAAGAGCTCAACTATCTGGTGAGGGGTGCGGGAGGGCAGTGCAGACAAGCTATCTCCAGGGAAGGGGCAGGCGCTCTGCCTGCCTGTCTCCCCACTTCTCCCCTCTGTGTCCTCCTCTTCCGCATCGCCCTCTTCTCCCTCCTCCCACCTCCCTGCTACCCTCTTCCCTCTTGGCCTCTCCGCTTGGCCTCTGCCTGCTCCCTGGTGGTCTGGCTGCGCCCCAGATCCCCGAAATCATGCACGGCATCTACATGTGCCTGAGTCACATCCAGGAGCCGCGGACCCGCGAGGTGGCTCTGCTGCCCATCTCTCTCCTGGCCAGCTCCTTCATGACGGAGGTCGTCGTCGCCCTGCTCATGTGTCCCCTCCCACTGGACAGGTACCAAGTGACGGGTGCTTCCAGCTACTACCTCTCAGAGAGTTGGTACAGCCCCTTATTCCCGGGCTGGGAATCCCTCTTTCTATCCAGGGGAGTCCCTCGCCCTCCCAGTGGTCCCACTTCCATGACCTATGTTGCTTATGACAACCCTTAAGCCCTTCCTGCCACGTGTCTGTGCTGCACATTTATTTGTTCTCTCACAAGTGTAATAACCCCATTCTACAGATAAGGAAACTGAGGCTCACAGAAAGTTTCTAGCCTTAGGAATCTATTGAACAAGCAGCAGGATGAGGACCTAAACTCAGATCTGACCAACTCCAAGCCCAGAGCTCTTCAATGATGCCATGGGAAAAAGAACTGAATGTTGTTCCTAACTCTGCCTCCAAATGCTGTGTGGTTTTGGGTAGCTTTATTGCCCTCTCTGGGCTTCAGTTTTTCCCCATATGTAAAAGGCGAAAATAACACCCACATTCTCACCCCGAATGGGTGGGCATGATCAGTAAAGCAGCCAGTCATGCTGAGTGCATGCCCTGTGCTCCATGTTGTCAGACTTCAGGGAGCTCTGGTCTGAGGCACAGGGGACTGTGGCCAGATGGTTATCAGCTTGTGGGCAAGAGAGACAAATCTGGCTGCTCCAGGCTCCTGGCCCAGGAAATGCTCTCACACCTCTGAATGAAAACAAGGCAGAGTGTGTGATCCACGTCTTAAGGCGGTTGGTTGAGAGTGAACGGAAAAGAATTATGCAGAACTGTGCAAGTGGGGTGCACTTCTAACCAGAAGAGCTGGTGTCATTCACAGAAACCAGGGAGAGCAGCGCGGGAGTGACACACTCCCATCTCCCACCCGGAAGAATTTAACCCTTTCTGGCTTCACTGCAAGCCGGGGAATTTTCTTCTTAGAGCCACTAAGCATTCAGACCCAAGACTGCCAGGACCACATCTGACTTCAGTTACTTCAGGAGGATGTAGGACAGGGCAGTATCCTTAGAGCAGCCTGTGCAGGAGGACTGGACAGAGCTGGGATGAGATTTAAGGAGGCCTCTCCCGCAAGTGCCACTCCTGTGCATGCCTGAGAGTGAGGACCTCCTTAAATGTAGAGACCTGGATGCCTCACTTTCCTCATGCTAGTATTGGCCCTGGGCCTCCCAGTTGAAAGATGTAGGTGCTACCTGGCTTAAGTGGCTTGGGCTTTAAAGGAACTAGAGTCTCTTATAATAACTCTGGACTTTGCCTCCCAGATTCTCACAGGGACAAGCCCAGTCACAAGAGTCGCTGCACCCTGAGAAGCTCAATGCAGCAGTGTCCCCAGTGGTCCTTATAGTTCATTTGCAGTTCTTCTTCACCCAGACACAATTTACCAATTGGGTCATTTTTACCATAAGCAGTGTTGCCTAGCAACATAGTTGACATACTATCTTTATCAGGTTTCCAGGGGAACAGAGCTGGAAAGCTAATGGGAGGTTCAACTCTTAACCAGATTGGGGGGGGCGGGGGGATGGAAGGTTTTTGTTAACCCTTTAGTGCCCTGGGCTGTCAGCACTTTTCACCTCCCCAGGATAGAACCTATAGGCTGGTGCAGGTTAATCCAGATGCTTTCCCTGGCTGGTGTACTGCTTTCTTTTTTGTTTTTAATTTTTTTGTTAATTTTTTCATTATTTTTGGCTGCGCTGGGTCTTTGTTCCTGCTCCCAGGCTTTCTCTAGTTGTGGTGAGTGGGGCTACTCTTAAGTTGTGGCACATGGACTTAGTTGCCTTGCGGCATGCAGCATCTTCCCAAAATGCAAGGATCAAACCTGTGTCGCCTGCATTGGCAGGTGGATTCTTAACCACTGGACCATCAGGGAAGTCCCTGGTGTATAGCCTTCTAAGGGTCAGGAGTTGGAGCTCCTTGAGGTTATGTGACAAATGCAAGAGCCAGGCCCCAAAGGGCTCCTAGGAATAGAGGAACAGGCACAGGCATCAGAGTCACCAGACCTGGTCACTCCTGGACTCTATAGCTCATTAGCCGTGCAGTCTTGGGTCGGTGATTTTTACCTCTCTGAGCCTTAACTCTGCATCTGCAAAATGAGACTGACAATCCACTGTGAGGGGCCCTGTAAAAACTCAGTGACCCTGAGTTTCTTGAATATCTTGCTCATGTCTGATGGCAGATAACAGATGCTCAATATTTGCTGAAGTCATAACTTGTATGCAAAACACCTGGCAAAGTACCTGACTAGGGTTTTTGATCATTGTTAGCCCCAGGCTTCTTAGATCATTCAAGAAATTTTTCGGCACACTCATATGTGCAATTTCAGAGGCATCTTCCCTTCTCCCTCCCAAAATAATTTGGCGGCAAGGTTGGCCCCACTGCCCTTGTCCCCACTAACCGTCCCTACTCTTGGCCTGTCAGCAATGGAGCAGAGATGTGGAGACAGCTGATACTGCGCAAGCCCAGCTGTGACGTCCGAGACCTCCTGGACCTGCTCCTGACCAGCCTGAAGGAGAAGCCCGTGACCAAGAAGGGCCGGGCCTCCATTGTGCCCCTGGCGGTGAGGAGCTCTCCTTCTGCCCGCTTCCTCCTGTGCCCAGCAGCCCCATCACTGCCCCAACACGTCCTCCTCCTGCTCTCGCTGAGTCTGCACACCCATCTTCTAGTGCCCGGCTCTGCCCGAAGCTAAGTGGGTGGCGCTGAGCAAGTCTGTCCCCAGGCTCTTGTTTGTGAGCCAGCAGCACCGTCCTGCTGCTATCTACAGAGACCGCGGCAGCCCGGAGTGGCTTAGGACTGAATGGCCAGGGACTCACACACCTTGGCTGAGAACTGGCCTTGCTCTGTTACTATTTTGTAACCTGAGCAAGTCACCGCACCTCTCTGAGGCTCAGTCTCTGCACCTGTAAATAGAAACAATATCTACCTTGTATGGCAGTTATGAAAATTAAATGAGGTAACTCATCTATTCCTTTCAGAGACATAAAATGTCTAAGCGCATCTTCTGCTGCTCTTGGAGGCTGGCCCTGGGAGTACCGAGGGAACGGGCTCTGATGTGGGAAGGGGGCTGAGTGGACAGACAGATTTCTCTCTGGCTCTGTCAGCACCACCCTGGCCCTAGCCAGCTGGGTAATGCCCCATTCACCTCCCTGCTTCCACTCCAGCCCCTCCTATCTGTATCACAGCCAAGAACATCATTGAGAAATGCGCATCTGCTCTTCTCATCTCTCTCCGTGGCTTCCCATGGCCCTTGAGGGTAACACAGAGCTCCTGCTGGTGCTGCCAGGCCCTGCAGCCCTCGCTGGCCTCACTGTACTGTGTGGTCCTCTTGCTTGCATGGCTCCAACCTCATTATTCTTTGTCAGGTCTTCTTAATCACTGTGCTATCTTTGGCCACAGGGCCTTTGCACATGCTGTTTTCTCGACCTAGATTTCTGTCCACCAAGTTAACTTCTTCTCATCCTTTATCTCTTAAGCTATTTACCTCCTCAGGGAAGCCCACTCTGACCAGATCAAATCTGTGCATATTATACTTTCTTTCCCAGGTGGTTCAGTGGTAAAGAATCTGCCTACCAATGCAGGAGATGTGGGTTCAGTCCCTGGGTGAGGGAGATCCCCTGGAAAAGGAAATGGCAACCTATTCCAGTATTCTTGCCTGGGAAATCCCATGGACAGAAGAGCCTGGTGGGCTATAGTTCATTGGGTTGCAAAGAGTTGGACTGAGTGACTGAGCACATACACATCACATATTTTTTCTTGGAAGAGTTCACCCCAGTTGTGATCTAACAATAGCGTGTATGTATAGAGTGGGTTATTTGATGAATCTATGAGATGCCTGTATTCAGCACATACAGTAGACACTCAAAAAATTTTTTTGTTGGGTTGATTTATTTATTCAACATACATTATGCACCTACTATGTGCCAGGCATACTCATCAGTTTCTGGGGATTCAGCAGAGAGCAAGACAATCTGGTAGAGGAAAGCCAATAAACAGAGACATGGTGGATGGAGGAGCGGGTGGTATTATCCCTTAACACAGGAAGATACTGATGCTCAGAGACATTCCATGTCTCACCTAAGGTCACACAGCCTCTGAGTGGTGGTGCCAGGACTCAGACCCAGATCTCCCGCCCCTGAATCCCATGCTTTTCCTCTGGATCTCTCTGCCTCTCTCCCCCAGCACTGAGTTCTATGACTGGGGCACCAGCGCCCATTCTATCCTTGGTTTGGACATCACCCACTCCTCTGATCACTGTGTGTTGGCATATTCTCAAGTCTCTCAGAGGAGACAGTGAGGGAAGTCTAGTTTTAACAGCCCCCAACGAAGAGGCAACTGATACCCCACCTCACCGACCAGGCACCGATGTGATGAACCAGTAAGAGGCAGGGCTCCTGTAATCTGAAAACCTGGGTTCAAGCCTCAGCTCTGCCCCGAGGGGCTGGGCATCTTTGGGCAAGTCCCTTCCCCGCTCTGATCTTGTCTCCTGCCCTGCACAGTGGGGTCAAGACTCTACCTCATAAATGTGGGACGAAATCCTTCCACCATGATTCTTTCAGGGCTGTGTCAACAGCAAAGTGTCACTGTGATTGTTCTGGGGAAGGCTCACCCAGAGGGCCTGGATGCAGTGGTGGGGGAATCTGGTCTTGCCCATGTTGGGCCAGAGAGGAGCAAAGATCGAGGACCAATCTCCTAGAGAATCAGTCCAGGCCCAGTCAGGAGTGCTGGGATGGTGGGTGGTGACGTTTCACCAGCTTCCCCTCCACCTCCAGGCAGCCAGCGGCCTGTGTGAGCTCCTGTCCGTCAACAGCTGCATGGGCCGTGTGCGGCGCATCTATCCACAGCTGCTCCTGGCCCTGCTCATTCAGGTCCATTACCACATCGGCCTCAGCCTGCCTGGCTGCGTGGCTTCCCGCAAGAAGAGCCTGGTGGGCTATAGTTCATTGGGTTGCAAAGAGTTGGACTGAGTGACTGAGCACATACACATCACATATTTTTTCTTGGAAGAGTTCACCCCAGTTGTGATCTAACAATAGCGTGTATGTATAGAGTGGGTTATTTGATGAATCTATGAGATGCCTGTATTCAGCACATACAGTAGACACTCAAAAAATTTTTTTGTTGGGTTGATTTATTTATTCAACATACATTATGCACCTACTATGTGCCAGGCATACTCATCAGTTTCTGGGGATTCAGCAGAGAGCAAGACAATCTGGTAGAGGAAAGCCAATAAACAGAGACATGGTGGATGGAGGAGCGGGTGGTATTATCCCTTAACACAGGAAGATACTGATGCTCAGAGACATTCCATGTCTCACCTAAGGTCACACAGCCTCTGAGTGGTGGTGCCAGGACTCAGACCCAGATCTCCCGCCCCTGAATCCCATGCTTTTCCTCTGGATCTCTCTGCCTCTCTCCCCCAGCACTGAGTTCTATGACTGGGGCACCAGCGCCCATTCTATCCTTGGTTTGGACATCACCCACTCCTCTGATCACTGTGTGTTGGCATATTCTCAAGTCTCTCAGAGGAGACAGTGAGGGAAGTCTAGTTTTAACAGCCCCCAACGAAGAGGCAACTGATACCCCACCTCACCGACCAGGCACCGATGTGATGAACCAGTAAGAGGCAGGGCTCCTGTAATCTGAAAACCTGGGTTCAAGCCTCAGCTCTGCCCCGAGGGGCTGGGCATCTTTGGGCAAGTCCCTTCCCCGCTCTGATCTTGTCTCCTGCCCTGCACAGTGGGGTCAAGACTCTACCTCATAAATGTGGGACGAAATCCTTCCACCATGATTCTTTCAGGGCTGTGTCAACAGCAAAGTGTCACTGTGATTGTTCTGGGGAAGGCTCACCCAGAGGGCCTGGATGCAGTGGTGGGGAATCTGGTCTTGCCCATGTTGGGCCAGAGAGGAGCAAAGATCGAGGACCAATCTCCTAGAGAATCAGTCCAGGCCCAGTCAGGAGTGCTGGGATGGTGGGTGGTGACGTTTCACCAGCTTCCCCTCCACCTCCAGGCAGCCAGCGGCCTGTGTGAGCTCCTGTCCGTCAACAGCTGCATGGGCCGTGTGCGGCGCATCTATCCACAGCTGCTCCTGGCCCTGCTCATTCAGGTCCATTACCACATCGGCCTCAGCCTGCCTGGCTGCGTGGCTTCCCGCAAGGATGCCAAGAAGGACGCCCAGACCCCTGGCTTCGTCCCTGTACGGTATGTTCCTGCTGTCCCCGGCAGAGGGACAGCCACCAGCAAAGGCTCTTACGAAAGTCTTTAGGGCAATTGATTGGTAGAAATTAGCTCCGCGGCTAGGAAAGAAAACAGAAGTGCACTTTCAAGAGACAGAGCCAGTCGTGTTCAAGAGCTATTTGTGAACATCTGCTGTATATGTTCTCTGCTTTGGGCTGGATGGCAGGAAGGAATCAGCCCTCTCCAAGGAGATCACCATTTCAATTTTCCTCCTCCCTCCCTAGAGATATGATTTGTATTAGATTTATAACCAAGGCTGAACTATTTGATTTTTATTTGTTAATTGGAGCAGTTAATATAGGCATATGAGTAAAATCTTCAAAGACGATAAAACAATCTCTGTTTCTCTCTTTACCCCAGTTTTCTTTCATAAGAACTGGGTTCTTTCTTGCCCTTCGGACGGGGTTGATGCAGAGCTAAGCCCACGTGTTTTTGTTCTCTACTTTCACACCCGTGGTAGTGAACCTTACACAGTTACATATTTCTGCTTTTATTATATACTGTATCTTTGAGATCATCACACACAGAGTCGCAGCATTATTTTTAACAGCCACATAATATCCCTCTGTGTAGATTATAATGTACCACATTCACTTAACCAGGATCCTCTCGATTTAGGTGCTTCACAGCCTTTTATGAGCAACGCTGCCACGAGTGAGGTGTTTATATGTCTTGATATTTACATGTGACTGTACACATAGGATGAATTCCTGAAAGTAGAAGGGGTGCATCAAAAGGTTTCTGTGTTTAACTATTATGGTGGAACAGGAAGATATGGTGGAAAAAGTTCTTGATCAGTGAGTGAAAGGAAATGAAGTACCTCCTAAAGCACCCAGCTTGCCAGTAGTATATGACACTTCGTTTCCCCACAACGTTGCCATCATCTTTGTCAATCTGAAAGTTGAAAAAAAAAAAGGTATTTTGCTGTCATTTTAGATTGCATTTCTCTTACTATGAATGTGGTTGAGTTTAAATGCCATTTCTATTTCCTTTTCTGTGAGCAACTGTTCTTGTTCTTTGCCTAATTGTATATAGGACTTTGGGGAATTTTTCTTATTCATTTGTAAGAGCTCTTTATATATTAAGGTCTGGCCTGCTGGGAGCAGGGTGACATGAGATCTCAGCCACCCTTGTCTTGGCAGCTGGGTGGTCAAAGTGGTGAAAACCCTGCTGCTGAAGATGGGCTGCTCATACGAGGCTAACTTTCTGGAGGACCAGGGCGGCTGGGAGCTTATGGGGCAGGCAGAGAACCACCACCGCGGAGTGTCCCTGCTGGCCAGGTGAGGACCCCGGGGCAGGGGTCAGAGGGAGGGAAGAGACCTCAGTGTCTTCAGACTTGGGTTTGCATCTCTTTCTGGGAAAGACCCTTCCCTTGCTCTATCACCTCTCCTCTAAGATGGGCAGAGTATTGTCTCCATCAGCAAGTAGACAATACAAATGTCAGAGACGACATGTGCTCTACAAACTGTGGTTGTAACAGTACCTCGCATTGTGGAGGTACTGCTGCTTGGGTTATCTACAAAGCACCTTTCTCACCACATTATTAATTTAATTCCCATGCTAATGCAGAAATGATGGTCTAGCCGAGCAGTTTAGAGTGTGGTCTGAGAGCAGGTCTGCCTGCTTCGGAATCCCAGCTGACCATTTCCCAGCTGTGTGACCTAGGGCAAAGTTCCTTTCCTTTCTGTGTCTCTGTTTTCCCATCAGCAGTACAATAACAGGACTCACCTCCGAGATTTGGGGTGAGGATTAAAATACTTTGAACAGCCTCTGCATATAGTAAGAGTTCAACACATTTGCTTCTGTTATCATTATGCTGATTTGTGGGGCAAGGATTATTAATGCACATTTTTCAGGGGAAGGTGCCAAGGTTCAGAGAGGGATAGTTATGCCCCAAAGGTACACACAGCCTGGAAGTGGCAAGGCCGGGAAATAACCCCCTGCCCCAGATCAGGGCTCTTCCCCTTAGCCACACACAGCCTCCCTTAGGGAAAGGAGACAGGGGGCTGGTGCACCTTGATTTCACTAGTGTGGTTCCTGCAGGAAGATCCTGCTTCTTAGCCTTGCACCCCGAGTGTCCAGGGTGGTGCGCTCCCCTTGGGTCTCAAGATACAGCTGTATTTATTGAGCACTTGCATGCTCCAGGCACCTCGCAAAGAGCTTCTATTCACAGACTGTTCCATTTGATACTCACCGTGACTGACTGAGTGCAGGAGGAGAAGGGAGTGACAGAGAATAAGATGGTTGGATGGCATCACCAAATCAATGGACATGAATCCGAGCAAACTCTGGGAGATGGTGAAGGACAGGGAAGCCTGGTGTGCAGCAGTCCACAGGGTCACAAACAGTCAGACATGACTTAGCGACTGAACAACAGCAATGACTGATGAAATAACACTGTTACTTCCCCAGAGTTACCCATAAGGAATCTGAGGCCCGGAGAAATTAGGCGACTTGCCCAAAGTGACACAGCTAGTGGAAACAGAATTTGAACCCAGGCTGTCTTATTCCAGACTCTATGCATGCTGACACACTTTTCTGGATTCATTGACTAGCACAGCATAGTACAGACTTGAGGGCGAATCATCTACAGGGCTTTTTAAAACACTGATGGCTGGGCCTCTCACTTTTAAAGTTTCTAATTCAGTTAGTCTGGGATGGGGGCTTGAGAATGTGCTTTTTTTTTTTTTTTTTACAAGTTCCCAAGTGATGCTGATACTGCTGATCCAGGGGCCACACTTGGAACATCACTGGCTTAGTAGAATGAACTAGGCAGCTGGAATAGGAACCCTGGGTTGGGGCGCCAGCTCTATGATTTTCCAGCTCTATGACTTTGGGCAACACTTGAAGCCTCTGTTTCCTCATCTATGAAATGGGTTAACAGCAGTAACCTGCCTCAAAGGGTAATGGTGAGGATCAAATGCAATAAGGACTTGAAAGCATCTGGCTTGCCGCCTGGCGCCTAGTGAGTGGGTCCTCAAATTCTTTCCTTCCTGTCTTTTCCTCCTGGAGTGGTCCTGCACATTCAGGGGTCATAGCCTGGTCTTTCTTACCGATTTTCTCTGTGATCTTGGGCAAGTCACTTTCCCACTCTGCATGTCAGTTTTCCCACCTGTAAAATGAAGCAATGTGATCAAATGGCCTCTGAGATCCTGTTCAGGTGGAAAACCCTGGGGACGCGGGAACACCGGTGATGGGGGCTTGCCCAGAGTTTTGAGTGTGGGGGCCAGGCCCCATGCAGCAGGTCCCCTTGGGCTGGAGAGCCTGAGGGCACCTCTCCCCTCATCCCCAGGGCCATGGTGCACTACTCCTGCCAGGAGCTGTGCCGCATCCTCTACCTGCTCATCCCGCTCCTGGAGCGAGGCGACGAGAAGCACAAGATCACCGCCACCGCCTTCTTCGTGGAGGTACCGACTGGGCGCCCAGAGCGGGGCAGGGGCTACCCGGGGCCCTCCCAGGAGCATAGGCCTCAGTTCCCACTGCTGGTCATTTCTCTTGTGTGATAAGTACTTAATACTTCAGAGTCTTTCATGAATGTGGTTTTTCTTGAGTAAAAAGATCTCATGGGTCTTCTCCCTCCTCCTTCCTATCTCTCCTCTTCTTTCCATCCCTCCGCCCCATTTCAGTCTTCCCAGACTCCCCTAGTACCCCTGGCAGCCACCATCCTTTGCCGTGTACCAGATACCAGATTGGAGACACAAATCTAAACTTGGTTCTGCCCTGCTCTCAGGAGTTCTTGGTGTGGGAGGGGAGACAGAGGACATCCTAGTTATATCACAGTGTACACAGAGTGACTTGTGCTACTGGGGGCAGTTCAGACTGTGGTGGGTGAACAAAAGTCTTGGGTTATTGGGTAGGGAAACATCAGGGAGGCTTCCTGGAGGAAGTGACGTCTAAGCTGAGTGAGGATACAAGGGTACTAGAGCGGGTACTGGGGAGAGATGAGTCAGGAGAAGGTTGGTAGTGTCAGCCCCAGAAGGGAGGACTTGCCAATAATAATAGCCAACAATTTTATTGAGCACTGACTCCCTTTCAGGTGTATTCTTAGAGCTTTACACATACTGATTCATTTAATTCTCACAATAATCCTACGATGCACATATTATTCCATCCCCTACTGTGGAGAAGGAAACCAAGGCACAGATTTAAGTAACCTCCCCAAGGCCACACAGCTTGGTAAGTGGCAGATCCAGGATTCAAAGCCAGACAGCTGGGCTCTGAAATACACACTCACTCTTTAGCTTTGTGTGTGTGCTTGTGTTTATGGGTATAATATATATTTAGTGATCATGTTGGCCATTTTTAAGTGTGCAGCTCACTGGCTGTGCCTTCAGTGTGACACGCATTCACACTTTTGTGCAACCGTCACCACCATCCTTCTTCAGAAGTTTTTCATCCTCCTTCCCAAACTGAAATTCTCTACCCATTAAACACTAACTCTCCTTCCCGTGTGCCCTCAGACCCTGTGACCACCATTCTACTTTCTGTTTCTATGAATTTGCCTATTCTAGGTTTCATACAAATGGAACCACCAATATTTGTCCTTTGGTGTCCTGCTTATTTCACATAATATAATGTTTTCAAGGCTCATCCATGTTGTAACACAGGTCAGAATTTCACTATTTTTTAAGTCTGAATAATATTCCATTGTATGTACATACCACATTTTTTTTCTCCAGTCACTAGTCTATGACACTTGGAAAACCCACTCGCTTAACCTCCACCCTGTCCCCCTCCTGTGATGTTCTAGCTGGCACACAGTGGGTCTGGGGTATCACCAGGGTCTGTACAGTGGGGCTCAGAGTCTACTGTCTGCTCAGACAGTGGAAGGTTAAGGACGGCTTCCTGGATGAGGTGCCATTTGAACTGGGCCTTGAGTAAAGACAGCCAGGTTTGCAGGGGCAGCACGGCAATTCCAGCACTGCCTCCCCAGTGGACTGTGAGCCTGGGGAACAGGAGCCGCATCATGTTTGCCTGGCATCCCTAGACCCAGCCCCAAGAAGGCCTCTAAGAAGAGGCGATCAGATGGGTGAGTGAGTACCCTGGTAAGCACTTTGCCTGGCTCTGCAGGCACCTGCAGAATGGGTCACCCCAGGAGGACATGCATGTGTCTTGGGGTCAGGAGCCCAGGTTTACAGTCTCAGCTCTGCTGGGATCCCCATGACCCTGGTGAGGAATTGGGAAAGTGTCATTTCTTGAGGGCGTGCCACGTGTCGAACACCACGCTGACCTCTTACGTACACGACCCCACTCATCTGCTCAGCAGCCCTACAAAGCAGGAATTGTGACGCTCATGTGTTGGTGAGATAAGGAACAGTTTTCAAGGTCACACAGCTCAAGCTGTCCAGAGAGATTCACACCAGCTCTGCCCACCTGGCTCCTCTACCTTGGTTAGCCTTGTGCGAGAGGCGTTTCCATAAGGTCAGGGACTGTAGGCTTAATCTTTTCCAGCACTCCCCTGGAGCCCTGAGCAGTGGCCCTCCTTCCCTGGGACAGGGGTCCTCACCCAGCTTCAATTCCTTCTCTGTCTCCCCAGAAGTGGTGGCACAACATGTTCACAGTGATGCTTTGATGCTGCTCAGAGGTCCTTTCCCGGCACCCCTAGATGCCCCATGCTGTGCCTGAAGGGGTACTTGCTTCTCCCAGTGGTGGGTGGAGTAGTCCTCAAGGGAGCTGTGTGACCTTCGGCAAGTTGCTGAACCTGTCTGTGCCTTGCTTTCTTCATTTACAATACAAGGATAATGAACTGCCCGCCTCATAGGGTTTTGATGAGGAGTGAGTTCATGTAAAGTGCCAGCGCAGGAGGGTGAGTGGTAGGTGGAGCCCCACTTTCCTGCCTTCCCCACTCCAACCCCATCAGCTGTCCTGTTTGCTCTCTCCAGCTTTCTCTTTTCGTCATAGACACGTGGTCTCAATCGTCACAGCAGATGCAGGGCAAGGGAACAGATGGGAGAAGTGCTTATGCGGATGACTAGGCAGGAACTGAGGACTGATTGGGTGCTGGAGGTGGCAGAGGAGAGGGAGAGGAAGGAGATGGGAATGATGCCTGGTTTGGGGCTGGGACAAAGTGAGGCTGATGGTACTAGCCTTGCAATGATAGGCACTGGAGGAGGACAATTCCAAGAAGGAAAGGAACCATTTCTTGGTTGTGAACTCATGCAACCAGGATTCTCTGAGCACACACTCCATCCCAGAGCTTGCATCAGTAACTGGTGCCCAAGGAGAAAGGCTCAGTTTGTGTCCTCAAAGAAGCTCTGGGCGATAGGATGCAGAAGTCAGGTGCATAGGCACATGGGGGCAAAAAGGTTTCTGTGTTCAGGGCCCCCAGGGGCACAGAGAAGGGGCAGTCAGCCTAGGTGAGGCCTGGGGACCCTCAAACATGGCAGCAGGGGCTGACTTTTGGCTGGAGCCGTGCATGGTGAGCTGGGGCTAGAGTGGAGGTGAGAGGCCTGGCAGAAGAGCATCCCTGCCCACGCAGAAGGAACAGAACAGCCTGGGTCATTCCGTGAATGATGGGAAGCTTGGTTCAGAGCTGGTTGGTGGTAAGAATACAGACTAGAGGGTGGACAGGTGTGAATGAGGCCCCAGCGACAAATGGGCCCTGAGGGTACTCCTTGCACTGGGGAGTAATTATCTTTGTTCCCTCAGCTCCTCCGGATGGAGCAGGTACGGCGGATTCCTGAGGAGTACTCTCTGGGGCGGATGGCGGAAGGCCTGAGCCACCGGGACCCCATCATGAAGGTGCTGTCCATCCGAGGCCTGGTCATCCTGGCTCAAAGGACTGAAAAGGTGAGTGGAGGGCAGGGGAGCACCCACTCAGCCAGGGCCCCGACAAGAGGAAGGATGGAGCTGGCCATTCACAATTCTCCGATGCTGGTGACTGGAGTCAGAGCTCATTTCTGTCTCTGTCTTAATTATCCCATCTGTAAAATGGGTATCCCTTAATAATTCCCTATATGCTTTATTTTTTGAAAAGTACGTTCCAAATTCAGATTTTTCACAATGACCTTAAGAGCAGTATGTTTAGGAGGGGCTGGGGATAGCAGTAATTATTCCTAATTTAGAGATTAGGAAGCTGAGTCGCAGGTTGTTGATGTTTCATTAGCCTTTTAAAAAGGGCTGTGTTTTTCTCTACTAAGCACTGTTGTTACAGCTTATGATTTAGAGGGACAAAGGGACAGGACATAGACTCAGAAAACTAACTACACAGGGTATCATCTATAGACAGTGCCAAGAAGTGGGGAGACAACAAAAGCCCCCAGGGATGCAGGCTAGGAAGGAGTCAGTGAGGCGGGAGTTTGAGTGAGGGCGTACCAGGCAGGCGGGATAACGTAAGCAAAGGCCTGGAGGTAGGACTTGCTTGACCAAGTTCATCTCTGTGACTCAGAAGCTGGGCCCCTCACTGTTAGACCAGATAGGAGCGCCCTTCCCAAATACTCCTTTTCCGCAGGCCGCCAAGGTGCAGGCCCTCCTGCCCTCCATGGTGAAGGGTCTGAAGAGTGTGGATGGGCTGCTGGTGGTGGAGGCGGTCCACAACCTCAAGACCATTTTCAAGGGGCAGGATCGGAAGCTGATGGACTCCTCAGTCTATGTGGAGATACTGCAGATTCTGCTGCCACACTTTAGTGATGTAAGGAACTCCGGAGGGTGGAAGGATGGGGGTGAAACACCTGGAGGGCAGTTCTTTACTACTCTAGGGGTCGTAGCAGCTCCCACGGCCTGTTGGGACGGAGCAGGGCTGAGTCAGCCCAGGGGAATAGGTGCTTGTCCCAACTGGTCCAAATTCTTTGTAATTGGTTTGCACAGAGAAAGTTCCTTCTCTAAGTGGTTCTCACAGAGGGAGGTCTTTTTGTATGCTCGTTACCCTAGAGACTGCCTCTCTGTGATTGGTCCATCTAGAGGAGTCACAACTTTTTTCCTTTGAACTTTTTTTTTTTTAAAAATAGGAGTATAGCCAGTTAACAATGTTGTGATAGCTTCAGGTGGACCTCAAAGGGACTCAGACATACACACACATGCATCCATTCTCCCCAAACTCCCCTCCCATCCAGGTTGCCACATAACATTGAGCAGAGTTATCTGTGCTATACAGTAGGTTCTTGTTGGTTATCCATTTTAAATACAGCAGTATGTACCTGTCGATCCTAAACTTCCTAACTATCCCTTCCCCCATTCTTCCCCTAAGTGGTGGGGTGGGGGGTCACAATTCTTTGATTGGTCTCAGCAAAGGGGGGCATTTTTCTACTTGGCACAAGGGCACCTTTTAGGACAGTGGGGTCCCTGCTGGGAAGAGCGGGCAGAGCTCCTGACCCAGACTCTGATGAGGGGCAAGCCAGCCCCAGATCAGCCCCATCAGGTGGCCTTCAGTGTTCTTCATCTCTGTGCGTCTTGTGCTTGGAGGGGTCCTCGGAATGAGTGGGAAGAAGGCCATGAGCCTCTACGTGGGGCAGAGGGGTGCAGGCAGCCTCCTGGAGGATGGAGCTCGCCTGAGCCTCTGGATCTGCCCCAGTCACGAGAGGATGTGCGCTCCTCCTGCATCAACCTGTATGGCAAGGTAGTTCAGAAGCTGCGGTCGCCCCGCACGCCAGCTGTGGAGGAGCAGCTGATCAGCACCTTGGTGCCCCTGCTGCTGACCATGCAAGAGGGCAACGCCAAGGTGAGCCAGGTGAGTGTGCATAGCCCTGAGTCCTGTGGGTGCAGCCCGCTTTACAGAACCCAGCCTGGAATCACAGACAATCCATCATGCAACCAAGTCTGGCAAAGCCTGTTTCCAAAAGGTACCCATGCCAGTATTTCTTTTCAAAACAGCCAATTTTCCTTGTATGCTTCAAATATTGATAGGAATTGTTTTCCCAAAATCCAGTTTCATACTTTTTTTTTTTTTTCCAGAGCATATTCAACTCTTCTGGAATTGCATAGCTCTGGTATTCTCTTCCTATTGGCCCCCAGAAATGTGTGAAGACCCTGTTCCGCTGTTCTTGCTTCATGGCTTGGGAATTGCCAAAAAAAGCTTACAGCCAAAAGCCCTGGGACAACCAGCAGCAGACGGTGGCCAAAATTTGCAAGTACCTTGTGAGTGCTTCTAAGACTACAGTGGGTTCTTATAAGTATGTTGGAGGTGGCCAGCTCTTTCCTTTTCTCTTCCTCCTTTTTTACATGAGCATCCTTACTGATAATTCCATTACTGCCTGCAAGTCATTGGCTCCTGGAAGTTCATCTTTGCCTCTGAGTTCTCTCCCCACTTCTGGTGTTCCTTCTCCAAAGCTTACTGGACATCTCCCCCAATGACTGTCTGTGTGCTGTGCTAAGTTGCTTCAGTCCTGTCCTACTCTTTGCAACCCCATGGATGGTAGCCCACCCGGCTCCTCTGTCCATGGAATTCTCCAGGCAAGAATATTGGAGCGGGCTGCTGTTTCCTTCTCCAGGGGATCTTCCCAACCCCAGGGATCAAACTCGCGTCTCTTATCTCCTGTGTTGCAATGCAGGTTCTTTACCACTAGGGCCACCTGGGAAGCCCTCCCCTGCCCACAATGACTATACACAACTGAACTCAGCATTTCTCTTCTGAACTTATTGCCTTCCCAACGTCAGTTCTCTCTTCTTCTAAATCCCCAAAGCTGAAACCTAAAAGCATTCGAGGCTTCTTGATCCCCCTTACCTTCACCTTTGATCAATCTTAAATATCCTAAATACTTCTGAATCTGTTTTTTCCTCCTCCTTCCCATTATTATTCCATTAGTTCAGGTCATAAATGTTTCTCAGATGAGTCCAGCCATCCAGCGGGTCCCCTGGTTTTGAATCTCAGCCCCTCCAATCCATTCCCCACTCAGGCTACCAGAATGATCTGGTTAAAACCCGAGTCTGTCTATATCATATCCCTGCCTGAGGGACTCTACCGGCTCCCTCTTCTACAACAGAATTTCCAGCACGTATTCGCTGTGATGGCAGTCCTACAAGAAATGCCCCACAGGAGGGAAAAGATCCAAGACAAGTGAGTTTGGGAAAGATTGCATCGTTATCTTCCTTTTGGAGATTTGCAGCGTCAGCAGCACCTTAGAGCTCTGAAATGCTCTGTCCTGAGGAAGTTTCATGGTTGCCGCAAATTATTAAACCACAGAACCCCCTGTCCAGGTAACACCCGAAAACATTCTGCGGTAGGAGAGAGCCCTACACACAGTGCACCGCAGGAGGCAGCCGGGTTCCTCCATGTACCATTTCGGATGCTTTGCCATCTATGCCCATCTACCCTTCCTGTAGTCACAGGCTGTGTTCCCTGGGATGCAGGCTCTGAGGCAGAGGTTAGCATGCAGGAGGTTTATCAGGGAGCACCCTGGGACCAGCTGCTGTGGAAGGGAGGGCAGGGAGCAGAAGTGGCAGAGGAGTCAAGCTGCAGTGTGGTTTCAGGGAAGGTCTCAGCCAGCGTGATGCCGAGATTCTTCACACTGGGGCTGACGGTCAGGTTTCCACACAGAGTGAGTGATCTGTTGGTTTCTGGTTCTGCCCCTTGAAGAAGGTCTTGAGGCTGTGGTTTACCTTGTCATCGGTTGCCAGCTGGCCTGGGAAGGGACGTGACTTTGAGCCAGCAGTTCTCTTCCACCAAGGCAATCTGTGCTTGAGGGAATAAATCCTTCACACCCTAAGGGCGGTCTGGGTGGGGCTTGCAGCATCCCCATTCCCCCACCAACCTAACAAAGAAACAAAATAACAGATTGTTATTTTGCAGTAATAATCATTATCAATAGTGCTCAAAGCCTCTGCAGTCCAGTGCCTAGTATTGTTACCTCCTTTTACAGAGGGAAAAAGAGACCTGGGGAAGTGTTTGGCCAGTGCTGCTAATTCAAATACTAACCATGAAGTGACTGGGCCGATAAGTGATGTAGAGGTGGTTGGGCCATGGCACCCTGGAGGGGCCAGGCTCTGTTGAAAGCACGATTGGAGACTCCAGCCACCATGCAGCCAACTCTCACCAGGGCCTTCAGTTTCACAAGAAAAGCTAGATTTTTATAAGACTTTAATTAACAATCAATTTGGTTAAAACACTGCTGGCCTCTGCCCTGCCAGCCATCTGTGGCCTGTGGGCTGCCAGCTTGTGACCTCTGCATTAGACCTCTGGATTCTCAGTCTCTTCTTTGCTCTCGGAGCATCAACAGTTCTGCTCATATGAAGGTCAACCTCTAGCCTTAGCTTTAGGGAGGGGTCAATAACCTAGTCATTCATTCATTTATCCATCCAGTACTTTTTGGCAACCTGTACCATGCAAAGCTCCGTCCAGGGTACTGAGGACTCGAAGGTCCCTTCTTTTGGGGGAACTACAGATCCAGTGCGGGTGACAGGTATAAGTAATTACAAACTCAGTGCCATAGGGGCCACGACAAAGGTGTGCAATGTGCTGCAGGGATGCCAAGGGTGGTGTGATGAGCTCTGCCGGAGGGTTGCAGAAAACTTCAGGGAGGAGATGGTTTCTGAGCTGAGCCTCAAAGAATGAGAGGGGACTCATCAGGAAGGAAAGAGGGAAAGGGACTCCAATCAGGATGGCTTGTGTCGGGCATGGATTTGGGCAGAGTTGTGCCTCGACCTGGGATTGGAGCATGGTATGCATGGAGGCAGTGGCAGAGAAAGACCTGAGGCTGAGAAAGAACATGATCATGAACACTTTGCACACTAAGCCCAGGAGTTTACTCCCTGACATTGTCATTGCTGTTGTTCAGTCGCTCAGTTGTGTCTGACTTTGTGCCCCCATGGACTGACTGCAGCATGCCAGGCTTCCCCGTCCTTCACTGTCTCCTGGAGTCTGCTCAAACTCATGTCCATATAGCCGACGATGCCATCCAACCATCTCTTCCTCTGTCATCCGTTTCTCCTCCTGCCCTCAATCCTTCCCAGCATCAGAGTTTTTTCCAACGAGTCAACTCTTCTCATGAGGTGGCCAATGTACTGGAGTTTCAGCTTTAGCATCATTCCTTTCAAAGAAATCCCAGGGCTGATCTCCTTCAGAATGGACTGGTTGGATCTCCTTGCAGTCCAAGGGACTCTCAAGAGTCTTCTCCAACACCACAGTTCAAAAGCATCAATTCTTTGGTGCTCAGCCTTCTTCACAGTCCAACTCACATCCATACATGACCACAGGAAAAACCATCGCTTTGACGAGACGGACCTTAGTCGGCAAAGTAATGTCTCTGCTTTTGAATACGCTATCTAGGTTGGTCATAACTTTTCTTCCAAGGAGTAAGCGTCTTTTAATTTCATGGCTGGAGTCGCCATCTGCAGTGATTTTGGAGCCCCCCCCAAAATAAAGTCTGACACTGTTTCTACTGTTTCCCCATCTATTTCCCATGAAGTGATGGGACCAGATGACATGATCTTCATTTTCTGAATGTTGAGCTTTAAGTCAACATTTTCACTCTCCTCTTTCACTTTCATCAAGAGGCTTTTTAGTTCCTCTTCACTTTCTGCCATAAGGGTGGTGTCATCTGCATATCTGAGGTTATTGATATGATATTTCTCCCGGCAATCTTGATTCCAGCTTGTGTTTCTTCTAGCCCAGTGTTTCTCATGATGTACTCTGCATAGAAGTTAAATAAGCAGGGGGACAATATACAGCTTTGACGCACTCCTTTTCCTATTTGGAAGCAGTCTGTTGTTCCATGTCCAGTTCTAACTGTTGCTTCCTGACCTACATACAGGTTTCTTAAGAGGCAGGTTAGATAGTCTGGTATTCCCATGTCTTTCAGAATTTTCCACAGGTTGGTTGGTTATTCCCTCTGAGGGCCCAGCATTCTCTGGTTTCTCTTTGTCCCAGGTGGACACCCATCGAGACAGCGCCTTCATGTTCCTCAGCCAGAGCCTGGAGTATGCCAAGAGTCCTCGGGCCTCCCTGCGGAAGTCCTCAGTCATGTTCATAGGTAACCTGCCCTGGCAGACCTCGTTCTGCTGCTTCTTCCCCTTGGAAGGAGGCAGTGGCCCTTCTGGCCCAGGGTGGCGCCTCCCTTTGGATGCAAGGCTTGGCTAGCACACAGCTTTGATATAAATCAGCAAGGTCTCCCTTCTTCTGAGATCACTGCTTGGGAAGTGGACCGAGGTCATAACCTTGGCATTTGTAGGCAGTAGAATCGCTGCTTCACCTGCCCCACCTCCCGCCCACAATACAGCAAGGTCCAGGCGCAGCAGGAGCCTGCCCTGCAGCAGGAAGCACCAGTCTGCACAGGGAGAAGCGAACTAGGATCTCAGCTCCACAGTCCCCTTTCTGTGTGATGCCAACTGAGCCTCCTCTGTAAGATCTGTAAGGTGATTGGCAAGATAGGGATCAACTCCTGCTTTGTGGCCTGGATGAGAATTTTTTAAAATGTGAAGACTGGCAGATAAAGGTTCTCCCTCAGTGACAGTCACTTTTCTCCTTCTTCCCACACCCCAACCTCTGTCTTTCTGGGGAAAAAACCAAGTAGGTTCCCTTCACTCAGAATCCTCCATAGGACACTTCTGATGGTATGCCGTCTCCTCTTAGCCACTCCTTCCCTCCCCCAAACAGCCATATATCCTTCAAGGGTCTGCAGGAGACCCTACTGCAGAGAGGCTTGGGGAGGCCCCCAGCTTGTACCTTTGCCCAGTTCACATGCAGTTTTTCCTTCGTCCCGTCATCCATGCATGCATCCATTGGCTTCTGCCTCACACACTGATTGATCCTCTTCTCTGGGTCAGGAACTGCGCTTAGTCTAGAGAAACAAATGAATTTGCAGGAGGCGATGCCAGTGGTCAGGACTGGGGAGGTGTGGGGGCAGCTGTTAACACGGTCAGTTCTGGGACAGATGAGCAATGCCCAGCTGGAGGGGGCATCATTTGGGCTGTGGGGACATGATCAGGGGGAGCTCCTCAAACAGAGTGATGTATTTCCTAAATTCTGGCTTCTCTAAATCTTGTTCCAAACTAATCACTTCTAAGAATGTTGGTGTTTTGATTCCTAACCTCTTGCGGGTTATAGATCTTTTGTGAGACCCTACAGAAATTTAGGAACACTTGCCCTAGAAAAGGCAATGGCAACCACTCCAGTACTCTTGCCTGGAAAATCCCATGGGCGGAGGAGCCTGGTGGGCTGCAGTCCATGGGGTCGCTAAGAGTCAAACATGACTGAGTGACTTCACTTTCCCTTTTCACTTTCATGCACTGGAGAAGGAAATGGCAACCCACTCCAGTGTTCTTGTCTGGAGAATCCCAGGGATGGGGGAGCCTGGTGAGCTGCCGTTTATTTGGTTGCACAGAGTTGGACACGACTCAAGCGACTTAGCAGCAGCAGCAGTAGCAGCCCTAGAAATACGCACACACGCATGCACTTGAGCAAGTCTAAGGCCCTCAGACTATCTTTCCCGTTCCCCCATCCCTAGCAGATCTAAGCCGAAGAAACCCCACGTCTGGTGGGAGATATTCATGAATCATAAGTAAAACACATAACAGTGCGTACACAGGTGGAGACAGACTCAGAGACTCTAGGAGCCTAAAGAGGCATTTATAACTAGCTTGGGACAAGGTAGGGAAAAATTTCCTAGGGGAGCAGCCATGTTAAATTGAATATTCAAGGACAAATAGGAATTAGTAAGGTACAAAGTATGGGAGGGGCCTTCTGAGAGGTAGGGCAATTCAAGGATTTGCAGGTACTTTAGGAGCCCCTGCAGCAGAGGAGGGCTGAGCTATGTTGCCAAAGAACTGAGTTTCAGCCTCTCTAAGGACCTCACCAACCACCCGAAGGGAAGGTATGCGAGGCACTTGGTACCCTCCTGTTACTACTCCTTGGAGAGGGGGCACCGAGGCAGTACCTCCCTGAGTCTTGGATAAGGCACTACAGACCAGCCTGGGGAAGGGGTCTCCTAGGACCACCTCTCAGAGTCAGCTACGGCCCTGCTCCTGTCTCTGTCCTGCTGCCCTCTCTGCCCACTTCCGCCTTTCCCAGGACCCCTCCCAAGGAATCTGTCCCAAGGTCAAGATGAAGTTCTCTGTGTCCTCATTTGTGGGACTAGGAGAGCTTTTCCGAGGAGGTCTGGTCTGAGAGGGGTGGTCAGAATCAGGAGATGGACCCACTCACATCTTGGATTATGCTCAAGGGTCCCTGGTCCCCTGTATGGACAGCAGCATGACAGAAGATCATATGAATGAAGTTAAAGCTGGTGAGTCCTATCCTGCACTGGCAAGATTTCCAGAGCCAGTGCAGGAATGAGTAGGCTTGCAGCGGGGAATGGGAGAGGGGAAGGTTACAACCCAATGCCAGGGTCTTCAGCTCAGTCCAGCTGTGCTAGCACTGACCCAGGTGAGTACATGTTAGGTACTGTGGAGTGTCTAAGACACAGAACACACAGTCCACCTGCTAGGGGAGCTTACAATCCAGGAAACCAGACTCAGAAAACAAGATCAAAAACCATTTAGTGCAGAGCAAGTAGTTCAGACTCTTGAGAGGGGGCATGTTAATTTCATAGCTGGGAAAGCTGATGGGAGCATGAAGGAAGGCTTGGGCAGTCCAAGAAGACTTCCTGGAGAAGGCAGGTTTTGATCCAAGCTTTGAAAGACATGAACAATTTGAAGAGTTGGGAGATGAGGGGAAGCTCAGCAGAGTACCCAAGCGAAGATATGAAGTGAGAAGGATGGGGTGTGAGACTCAGGTGGGGACCTAGGCTTAACAAGCGACCTCTCTCCCCATAACTCAGCTCTGGAAAACTTGAGACACGACCCAGAAGCATCAGTGTGCATCTGTGCTGCCCAAGCCCAGGACAACATCCTGGCCAGCTGCTGGCGGAACTCCTGGCCACTGCCACACGGGGACGCATGGGTGTGTGACCCGGCCACCACGCATCGCTGGAGCCCGAGCTGCGAGAACCTGCCCACTTCCCACCAGCGGCGCCCCTGGATCATGCAGGTGCTGGGCTCCTGGAAGATGTCTTTGAAGCAGTGATGTTCCTGAGCCCCCAGCCACGCTCACTATAAATGCCACGTAGCTTGCCTCTCCCCATGGAGTTTTTCCTGTGAGATGCGCATGTTCTTTATTATCGACTCAGGCAACATTCATAGATGCACTTAGCCTGTCTCATAAATGTGGAAGCTGAGGCCCAGAGGGGTGGAATAGCTTGTTCAAGGTCACACGGTAAGTTTGCTAGATGTCTCAGCTTCCCCTCCCTCACAGGGAGAGAATAAGAAAAAAGGAGACAATGATTTGGAGAAGGAAAGAAGAGATCTCCTCATCCCCACCCCATGATATGCATATCCCGGAATCCTGATCTCAGCCCCACCCTCGAGTCTTTGCCCAGGGATTGGCCACCACTCATTCGGGCAACATTTACTGAACATCTAACCTGGACCAGGCCTGCTCTGAGTGCTGGAGATACAGACATGAATGAGACCCAGCCACAGGTCCTGAGCATTTGATAGTCTGATGCAGTGGTTCTCAACTGAGGGTGATTTGGACAGGTCTGAAGACATTCTGGGTTGTTTCCACTTGGGAAGGGGGCTGTGATCATCAGTGGGTAGAGGCCAAGGATGCTGCTAAACATTCTACAGTGCACAGGACAGTCCCACAGCAAAGACATGTCCATCCTAAATTGTCAAAAGTGCTGAGGCTGATAAACTTTGGCCTCATGGAAGTATTAGAGACATATAAAACACCAACAGTGCAGCAGGTCAATGCTGCGCTGAACAGCAGTGTGGGGACTGTGAAGTCCAGAGGTAACTGGGGGTGGGAGGTCAGGGAAGGATTCCCAGAAAAAAGACACCCCCTCCAGTGGGTTTGGAAAGATGCCTACACATCAGGCATGTATGGAGAAGAGCAGGGCACATGAGACCAAGAATCCATGGCAGATCTGAAAGTGCTCTGGAGCTCAGAGTGGGAGGGGAGAGGAGGACAAGGGCTGGGTTAGTATGGCCTTGGAGCCTGTGTTAAGGAGAAGACTTCAGAGAGCCTGGGAAGGTGTGGTGGGAAGGGGAGAGGCAAGCAGGGGGAGATGCAGGAGGATGTCTGCTTTAGAGAGCTTCCTCCTTGTGCATACACAGGCACTGCTGTGGGGAGGGCAGCAGCCGTTCTGGACGGGAATCTGTCACTCTTCACTCACATTAAGTTTATGCACGCCCATGACTCAGCACTCCCACCGTGGGCACACATCTCAGGGAATCTTCCCACAGGTCCCTAAGGGGAGATGTATGAGGAAGCCTTTCTTAGTGTTATTTGTGATGCCTGGGACAGGAGGCAGCCGGGGATCCACCCTGAGGGGATGAATGGGCACCACGGAGTCCCATGCAGCAGTTAGAAGCAGTAAGGGTACATGTAGCACCATGGATGGGACCTAAAACCTAGTGCTGAGGGGGAAACAAAACCAAAAACATATAAAATGCATGTACAAAAGAAGTTACGTTTGCAAAGGATACTTACAAACTGAAAAACGCACATTAAAACCCATTAGAGGGATAGGAGGAGGAAAGGAGGAAGGCTCAGAGGAATAAATGAGAAAAAGGAGAGGAAGAAAGCTCATGCAGGAGTGGAGGGGAGGACAAGGACATCTGGCCAGGGGCTTCGGGGTCTGGCAGGGGCCTGGGCTACAATGCAGGATGGACAGTATGACTGGACCTATGGGTGACTGGAGGAAGAATTTTCAGAATCTGGTGGTTGACAGCAAGGAGAGCAAGACCTCAGGATGGTGCCCAGATTTCAGGGCGATGACCAGGCCAATGATGTGCCCCACTGAGTGGTCCTCAGGACCAGGAGCAGGTTTGGGGAGGGATGAGCTCAGTCTGGACATGGTGAACTTGAGGGGTTTGTCTGCCATGATAGTGGAGATATCTCCTAGGTACTGGCTGCACACGATGGAGCTCAGCAGAGGGATCTAAGATGTAAACACATTTGGGATATTCATCTGTGCACAGGTGTGAGCTGAGATTCCCTGGGTGCATGTGCAGAGCTGGAAGAGACGGAAGTCTGTAGGATGACGACACAATCATCTTCCAACAAATGTAGGCCAAGGCCATCGGGATTCTGGGCCTGAGATAGAATAAGAAATGGGGTGGTACTTTTGCATAACCTTGTCCATTGCCAAGAATGTTCATGAGCATTGTCCCGTTTGAATCTCACAGTAGCCATACGGAGTCATGGGAAAAGCAGGCTGGCTTTATTATCCATGTTCTACAGATGAGGACAGGGCTCAAAGAGGGTGGGTCTTGTCTAATGTCACGCCAGGAAACAATTAGAAGTGTGGATCCCAGAGGCTTCCCAATTCCCATCCTGAGCCCTTTCCACCCAGAGACACTGCTACTTTCACGAGACAGACCCAGGGCTGGGTGGCCTTGACAAAGAAGAGCTGTCATGTTTTAGGTCTGGGTGGTTTCAAAGCACACAGGCACCTGGCAGGCTCAGTTACTGGCAAAGGTCCCCCAACAGTTTCAACTTGGAAGGGTCAAAGAGCACTTTCCTTCTCTGAACCTTCCCTATCATCACCTGCAAAATGAGTTCTTATGGGATTTCATAGGAATCACACTTTTAAAATGGAAGCAAAATGACTTTGCAGGCTCTGTATTCAAGAAGAGAAGAAATGAAGAGGAGAATAATACAGGAATCATTAGGGACCAGGCTGGAGGAGGAAGTGTGGAAAGGAGATTTAGATTTGGAAGAAGAGGGCACATGGACCAGGTGTTTCCCTGGGCACAGGTGACGCAGAAGGTAAATGACACAGTCCTGGCCCTGAAGGGCCCATGGCCCCTCCAAGTGGCATCCTGAGCCGGCTGTCTGTCTCATTCTTATGTCAAAAAACGAGCAAGCCTGCTAGCTCTGCTTCTGGGCTTCAGATCTCTCTTCTCCCCTGGCTTCTCACCAGCATCCTCCTTGTCAATTTCTTAACCCAGCATCTCCTATCAATCCTTCACCTGGCAACCCAGGCCTTCCTAAGACAAATTTTCCCTTATGTCTGTCAGTATCTCACAGTCCTCTGCAGCATAAAGGGTGAAAGGACACCTTTTCACACTTTGACCTATGACCCTCACCTACTTTGCTGACCTTCTTAACTCAGCATGCAGGCTCTTGCCCACCCTCATGTCTCTGCATGTGGACTTCCACTGCCTAAAATGCCCAACTTCCCTCTAGCCCCTATCCATCTGCAGAGACCTTCTCCATCTCTGCTCTGAGATCTGCCATCACTTCCTCAATGAAACAACCTCGAACTCCCCACGGAACAGCCATTCCTCTGTTCTTCCACTGAGCTGGCTTATGACCAGACTGGGTTTAGACTGGTTTGCTGCGTGGCTATCTTCCTTCTAGAACAGGCTGTGAGCTCCTGAGACTGTGGCATCCAATGCAGGGCCCAGCAGCCATTTGCTGGGAACCCAGTGGTTGCAGGAAGGCCACCTGGCCCGGAGGCCTTGTTGCCATCTCAGCTCTGGGGGTAGGGGTTTGTGCATGTGTGCTAAGTCACTTCAGTCGTCGTGTCTGACTCTTTCTGACCCCATGGACTGTAGCCTGCTAGGCTCCTCTGTCCATGCGATTTTCCAGGCAAAGATACTGGAGTGGGTTGCCCTTTCCCCCTCCAGGGGATCTTCCTGACCCAGGGATCAACCTGCATCTTTTGGCAGGTGGGTTCTTTACTACTAGCCCACCACAGAATCCCAATAGGAAATAGTCTGATCACATCATTCCTTTCCTCAAAGCTCTCCAAAGGGTCCCACTGCACTGTGAGGAAAACACAAACCCTCAGAATCATAGCTCATTATCTTTCCCACCTACCTGCTACTCACTGTCTTTTCTGCGCCTCGCACCTCTAGCCCTCTCTGTTCCTTTCTTGGGGAATGTGCTTCCCCAGATAGCCCCTGGCCACTTCCAAGCTTCTTCCTTTGCTTGAAAGCCTGCCTACCCTGTTTAAAACTTTTCTCCCACAGTCCTTGCTACCACTTAACAAACTTCCGTATCTTACTTGTTTATTGCCTGTCTCTCCCTTGCTTACTGCTTCCCTGGTGGCTCAGATAGTACAGAATCCGTCTGCAATGCAGCAGACCCAGGTTCAATCCCTGGGTCAGGAAGATCCTTTGGAGAAGGAAATGGCTACCCACTCCAGTATTATTGCCTGGAGAATTCCATGGATAGAGGAGCCTAGCAGGCCTAGTCCATGGGGTCCACAAAGCGTCGGACACCACTGAGCGACGAACACTTTCACTTTCTCCGCTCTACCTTATAAACTCCTAGAGGGCAGGGATTTTACTTGCTTTGCCCAGCACTGTATACCCAACGACTACAACAGGACTGGCACAAGAAAGGAGCTTAGAAAACGTGCTGACTGGTAAATAAATGAGTGAATTAAGTGATAGTGCGCTATTGCGCAGTGCTGGGCTCATCCACCATTCTTTCGAAAGTGCGCGGGAGGGTAGGCGTTTCCCGGGGGAGGGGTGGAGTCGGTCGGCCACGCCTCCAGCAAGCCGGAAGCAGCACACCCGCGCCGCCCGGAAGATTGAGAGGGGGCACCCGCGCCGCCGGAAGCTGCCGTACGGTTCTCGGCGCCCGGTCGTTGGCTGGATCACCAGGGAGCAGACATGGAGCAGCAGGAGCCGGGCGCCACTTTTGACGACGGCATGGACTCATTCTTGGAAAAGTTCCAGAGTCAGCCTTACCGTGGCGGCTTCCACGAGAGCCAGTGGGAGGAGGTGGGCGGGCCCGGGGTCTCAGCACGTGCGTGCGTGGGCGTCGTCCCAACTCCTGGGGCCTCCCGGGCGCCGAGGTTTGGCGCTGCCAGCGGATAGGTGGTTTCTACTCGTGTGTTAAAAATCGGCCCAGAAGCTTTGAGGGCCTTCTTAAGCTGGCAGTATGTTTAGGTGTTCAGGTTTTGGAGTCAGCAACTTGTGAGTGCAGAGCTCATCTGAGACTGTCCCCTCATTTGTAAAATTCCTCCGACTGGATGGTTGGCGAAGCTCAAGTGAGAGGGTGGGTGAAGTTCGAGGAACAAACGAGCGCTCAGCACGTTTGGTAGTTACTGCCGCTCTTGTAAGAATGTGAGAACTGAAGGGTCTTTCGGTATTCTGCACTCTTATTTTACAGGTGGGACGGAGGTCGGGGAGGGAGAGATGTCATGCGGATTTGCAAAGTATGATGAGTGAGAAAAAACTTTGATGTGGAGACCTGAAATTGGGTCTACTCAGTGGAAAATTGTATTCGTATAGTTCATTCTTCTCTTAACAACCTCCAGGAATTTGAAAAGATTCCTCTGTTTATGAAGAACTCGCCATCAGAAATTGATCCCCTGGAGAATCCTGACTTGGCCTGCCTGCAGTCAATTATTTTTGATGAAGAGCGATCTCCAGAAGGTATCTCAGTGACTCTCTAAGCTCCTCCATTAAATTGAGATAAAGTGTGAGTTAGAAAGGTTTTGATAGATACCAGAAGTAGTTAGCCGGAGCTAACTTGTGACTATTTCACATATACTTCTTTGTATACCTACTAAATACTGGGCACCGGGATACAGGAAGGAAGGGAGACTGCCCTCAAAGGTCACACTCCAGCGGATAGCTCAACTATCCTAAAGAATCAGGACAAACCTGTGTAATAAGTGCCAAGGTGTTGTAGGTGCTGTTGGAACACCAAAGGTGGGGGTGGGGGTTGGGCTGTGCAGAAGTGGGCTTTCAGTGGGTGGGAAATTTGAACTGAATTGTAACAATTTTGTAGGCTTTTGCTACAGTGAGGGGGCAATTTGGGTTCAAGGGACTCAAACAACAGTGAAAAACAGTAGTGTAATTTCCCCCCATTTCTTCTCTAATTAAAGCCCTCTCTTCAAGAGATAAGTATACTTTTTTCCTTTATGATTTTTTTGGCGTGTGTAAGCACTTAATAATTTACTTTCTAAGATATTTAGAATTGATCGTAGTTAAGTACATGTGACTTTATTTCTCCATATTTATACCCAGTTTTATAGCATTCGTTTTTGAGTTTTCTTTCCCTGTTGGTTCTTTTTGGTTTGTCATTACATTATTGTGTGATTTAGATTTTTAATGAGCCCTTTAAAAAGTAGGGAATAGTGATTTTTTTTCTTCTTTTTTTGCAGATCAGGCCAGGACTTACAAAGATGAGGGCAATGATTACTTTAAAGAAAAAGACTACAAGAAAGCTGTTATTTCATACACTGAAGGATTAAAGAAGAAATGTGCAGACCCTGATTTGAATGCTGTTCTTTATACCAATCGGGCAGCAGCACAATACTATCTAGGTAATTTATTCTTTATTTAGTACTTTCTGAAAGATTAACTTATAAAAACTATTGCATGATGGCCAGTGGGGAGGGTTTGAGAGTGTCAGAGGAAAAGGGGCTGTTTATCCCAGAAACCTAAGATAGCTTACTTTAACTGAACTTTGATTATCCAGGTAGGTTAGTGAAAAGGGATGTCAGATAGATTATATAATTCTTACTATTTGAGCCAAATGAGTAACATCAAATACTTTAATACATGCCAAGTTGGTATGATCTAGAATTTTTGAGCCCAGATGCCTCTTCTCAGTAAGTTGTTTTTTTTTTTTTTTTTT
>SJYC01104471.1:0-63069 GCA_006408675.1 Madoqua kirkii
TCATGTCTTCTCCACATTGCCTTTCTCTCCAGGTAGAAAGCTTGGACTTCTTTCCAGCATGGAAACATGCTTCTGAGACTGCTGAGGTGGAAGCCACCTCCACTGCATTCTGTTAGTAAATTCACAAGTCTAGCCTCGTGTCGAGGGGAGGAGAAACATATTCCACCTTTTGATGGAAGGGACAACACGTACACCCAGGGAGGGGAGGATTTGGGTGTCTGGTAATGGGCTAGAACCAATGTTGGTTAGCATGGTTAGCAGTCAGGAAAAAGTGCTAGACATGGAGCAAAAGAAAAGGAGGACAAACTGGAACTTGTTACACCTCTGTATCTGTCACTGAAAACTGGAAGAGGATATATTGATACCAATATATTTCTATTGATTCAATTCATTCAACAATTGCAAGAAGCATACTATATGCAATGTAGGTAACTTGATTTCTCCTGCTTGAGTGTTAATAATTTTGACTGTTGAAATTTCAATTCATTTTCACCGACTACGTTTACCTCTTTATCCTTTTCTTCTGAATTTGAGGAGAATTTATTGAGCTGTTCTCATGCACATTTGTGATATTTCTGCAGTGTGCAGTCTGCTATTTGTTATCAACTTAATGTTTGTAATTCCTCTCCTTCCTTTCACTAAAAGGCAGTATTTCCTGCTAGCTGGTAGTTTTCCCTTTTTATAAATGCAATGTTCTCTTAAAGATCTTTGACAATATAGGTTGAAATTTTAGTTATTTAAAAAAATCTATCTATCAGGACATTTGCTTTATCCCTCATTCATCCACCAAGTATTAACTGAATGACCACTATGCAACAGGCCTTGTTCTGGGCACTGGGTATATGTTAGTGAGCTAAAGAGGTTTTCTATATATAAATGATATATCAGTGAGCTAAAGGGATTTTTAAATCCCTTGCCTTGGGGAGCTTACATTCTAGGGGGAGGAAATATGATCAATAACAAACATAATATTTTGAAGGTCACATGATCATTCACGTTTGGTGACTTGCTGGGAATACTCACTGGACTCAGAGGAGTTTGTACTCACAGGTCTGGCCACACATCAGGATCTGCAGGGAAAACACTCCTCAGGCAGAGTCTGGAGGGCTCCAGGCACAGCCTTTGAAGTTTTCTTATCCCAGGGTTTGGCACGTTGCAGAGAACTTGCTGCTTTTTCCAGTGATCAGATGAAGCAACATGTGTGCAGGGCCATGGATTCTGCCCAGGGAATTCCACTCGAGACTTCATCCAGAGTTATAACTAGGGGCCAGTCATATAGGCATTCTGTGCCTGTGAAACCAGCATCATATTACCAAAGTCCATACCCCCAGAAGGAAAGGAGGTGTTCATTGTAAATCACGCTGTTTTTCACAAATACAGGCAGACCTTGTTTAACTGCGCTTCACTTTATTGCTCTTTGCAGATATCGAGTTTTACAGATTGAAGATCTGTGGCAACCTTGTGTGGAATAAGCCTGTTAGCCTCATTTTCCCAACAGTGATTTGCTTGGTTCATGTCTCTGTGTCACATTTTGGTAATTATCCAATATATCAAACTTTTTCATTATTATATTTATTATTGTAACCTGTGGTCAATAATCTTTGATGCTTTTATCGCAAAACGATTATAACTTGCTTGAAGGCTTAGGGAATGGTTAGCATTTTTAGCAATAAGGAATTTTTAAAGTATGTACTTTTCTTTTGACAATGTTGTTACACACATAATTTTGACCACAGCATAGTGTAAACACAACTTTTATATTCACTGAGAAACCAAAATGTTCTTGTCACTCACTGGTTGGATAATACTTTATTGCTGTGGTCTGGAAATGAATTGGCAATATCTCTGAGGTTTGCATGTAGCCTTGGCAACCAACCTTGTTAGTAAGTAAAATAGGGAAGATTCTAAACATCTCAGGCCCAGCCAAGGACCACCCCCTAAGCAGGCCCCTTTAAAGACCAACATCAGACCTTCTATGTGAACAATTTCTTATACAAGAGTAAACAAATAAACCTCATAGTTTAATATAACATGATCAATACCATCAACAAACAGAGCAGTGTAAGGGGGATTGTGGGTGCTAGGTGGGGAAGCAATTGGCAAATAGATTATGATTTTAAATAGCTTCTTCTTTAAGAAGGTGATATATTGGAGCAAAGACAGAAAGGAGGTGAGGCAGTGGGCCATGTGGATAGCTGGAGAAATAGTTGGCTTAAGAGGAACACTCAGAGTGCAAAGGTCCCTGGCAGGAAGGTTTCTATTATTTTCAAAGAACAACAAGGAGAACAATGTTGCTGGAGCAAACAGTATGGAGGAAAGATTAAGAGAGATGATCAAAATGGCAACTTGAATTTTCACTTACTAAAGATTTTCATATGCTATTTTGTTCTTTGTTTATCCTTATGTGGAGATTTCTATTAGTGGGAATTGCAATTGGTTCTTCAAAAATATCATTGCTTTCTAATCAAAATTTTAGTCCCAAAGAAGAAATTTTACATTTTTAACATTTTTATATTGATGGATTAAAGTTTTTCTTGCCTGTAAAGTAGGGTGGAATTGGGGTAGGCGGTAACTGTTTACAACACATTGCCTACTTTTTATGGCAAATGAGATTTTTCTTTGCTTTCCACAAGTAGGGTCACTGCTTCTTATAATGGCTCCCGATGTGCCCACTGGAATTTGTTCTAAGGTGATCTTTGCTTCCACCCATCCAAAGTTGCCCCAGGATCAGTTTTCACATTGGAGACTTCTTACTCTTAATTGGCAACAGAATTGATTGGAATTTATGACAGCAATTCTCTTTTGAATTTAGATATTTGAATTTAAAGAGAACTTTTTCAGCCAGGACCAGTAAGTAGTTGTTACCCAGAGACAGTCTCTAGAAGAGGGGTGTGCCTGCCAGCCTCCTTCAGTACATGAGCCGTAATGCTGTTTTGGGGAAACACCCAAAGATGCTGGAGAGATATTTTGATTGACAATTGAGGCCTGGTGGCTCAGATGGTAAAGAATCTTCCTGCAGTGCAGGAGACCTGGATTCGATCCCCGGGTCAGGAAGGTCCCCTGGTGGAGGGCATGGCAACCCACTCTGGTATTCTTGCCTGAAGAATCGCCATGGATAGAGGAGCCTGGCAGGCTATAGTCCATGGGGTCACAGAGTCAGACATGGCTGAGTGACCGAGTGCAACACAGCACATAAAAGAAACAAGCAGGCACACATCTTGGGGTATCTCTGCTCTGTATCTGGTGAAAGAATGATTATGACTGCAGTTGCAAGCACTGTTAAAAGCAAATAAAGGAGCTCTTCAGGGAAATGGAAAGAAACTTATTCTGGTACCTTCAAATGGTACCACAGAGTCAAAGTTACATGTAATCTCCACATTGTGTGTAGTACCAGCACAAGCCTTCTTGCAGTTAGTCTGGAAAGTCTAGGTTTCTTATAACTGGATCCTGCCAACATGTAATTGGGGAAGAGGTCCAAAATGCGCTGTTAAAGAATAGTACCATGCTCAAAGAGAAGCTGCTTCATGTAGGAATGTAAGACATATAGTTACCATCAAAGACCAGAAGCATGGCAGGGATTTGTCTGAGTTACCTATATTTACAAGGCACTTGAAGGAGATCAGCCCTGGGATTTCTTTGGAAGGAGTGATGCTAAAGCTGAAACTCCAGTACTTTGGCCGCCTCATGCGAAGAGCTGACTCATTGGAAAAGACTCTAATGCTGGGAGGGATTGGGGGCAGGAGGAGAAGGGGACGACAGACGATGAGATGGCTGGATGGCATCACCGACTCGATGGACATGAGTCTGAGTGAACTCTGGGAGTTGGTGATGGACGGGGAGGAGTGGCGTGCTGCAATTCATGGGGTTGCAAAGAGTCGGACACGACTGAGTGACTGAACTGAACTGAACTGGGGAAAGTTTGGGTTAGAAAGAGAATGGGAGCAGATTTTTATGGAAACCCAAGTAAGCGTTTGGCTCCTAAGTGACTCTGTAGATGCCCTAAGTTCTCAGCCCTCTAAAGGCAGGGGCTCACAGTTCCCAGCCATGGCCTCCGTAGGCCCTCACTGTGTATTTGTTGAATGGTCAGCTCTTGCCTGCCAATCCTGTGTCTTCTAAACTTCAAATTAATCACTGAGTTCAAGTATTTTTCCACAGAAAGAGATTAGAAGCATGCTTTGGAAAGACTGTTGCTCCCAAGTCAGTCGTTTGTGCACATTGATAAATAGCACAGTATCATTATTTTCAAGTCTGAAGGCCCTCAGCTGAATTCTCTGGAAAATAATGTATTCCTTCCAGAGAAGTTATGAAGGTTAAATTAGATAATTCACAGTTTCTAAAGGCATTTTCTATAACATAATAAATGGTAGTTTCCTTTTCTCCTTTCAAATATGGCAACTTAAGAAAAAATATAATAATAATCTACAGATTGAGAATAAGGTAATAAGCTTCAAAATTGCTTTTGAAGTTTATTAAAGTTGAGTACTCTTGATTGGATATAGTTTTGGGTGTTTTTTGTTATTGTTTAAACGTAGTTTAAATCAAGTTAATAATCAATCGAAACAACTTTTAAAATTAACTTTGGCATAAGTAGAGCTGGTTTGCTCATTATGTTATTACTGTCTGGACTCCTGTTTTCTAGTTTAGTCTGTTTATGACTCTGGAAGAAGTTTTTTGGTTTGATCTAATGTGCCTTTCGAGAATTATTAGATTTGGGTGGATTTCAAGGAAGAATTCTATGAAAGTTTGGGCTAGAATTTTAGTTCTCTATTACTCTGAAAAATACACTGATATATATGTAAACGTTTAAGACAATTAGAATTATGTTCATTATCCCTAACATTTGTAGGATTACCATAAGATTAAAATGGTAATGGTATTTATGATATAATGGTCAGTTTTTATGCTATAGATACCATGCTAACTTGCTTACTTACAGGTAGGAAAATACAAAATAGACTGAATGGCAAAATTTTTTTTTTTTGGCAAAATGCCAAGTAGATTTAATTCATACAACTGTAAAGTATTATGGCAAAATTCTAAAAAAATTAAAAGAAAACAGCGAGATGGGCAAACTATATATGACAAATGTCGGTGGTAGGCAAGAAATAAAATTAATAAGATAGATATCATTTCTCTATCTGATTAGAAAAAAAGTATTTTTTAATTATAATAACTAATGTGAATGGCAAATTTCTATCAGCAATGCATAGCCTCTGAAATAATAATTTTAGTCCTTCAACTTATCAGGAACTGAGTTCCTGATTTGTGTAGGTACTAGATAACAAGAAATGAATTATTAAGAAAAGAAGTGCTCTTTAGCTTCTGTGTTCAGTCACTAACTAAGTTGTGTCTGACTCTTTGAGGTCCTATGGAGTGCAGCACACCAGGCTTCCCTGTCATTCACCATCTCCTGGAGTCTGCTCAAACTCATGTCCAGAGTCAATGATGCCGTCCAGCCGGCTCATCCTCTGCCATCTGCTTCTCCTCCTGCCCTCAATCTTTCCCAGCAGTGGGGTCTTTTCCAGTGAGTGGCTCTTCACATCAGGCGGCCAAAGTATTGGAGTTTCAGTTTCAGCATCAGTCCCTCCAATAAATATTCAGGGCTGATTTCCTGCAGGACTGACTGGCTTGCTCTCTTTGTAGTCCAGGGTACTCTAAAGAGTCTTCTCCAGCACCACAGTTTGAAAGTATCAATGCTGTGATGCTTAGTCTCTATGGTCCAACTCTCACATCTGTACATGACTACTGAAAAAGCTCACTTTGACTAGATAGATCTTTGTTGGCAAAATGACGTCTCTGCTTTTTAATATGCTGCCTAGTTTGGTCGTAGCTTTTCTTCCAAGGAGCAAGCATTTTATAATTTCATGGCTTCGGTCTCTGTCCACAGTGGTTTTGGAGCCCAAGAAAATAAAATCTGTCACTGCTTCCACTTTTTCTCCATCTATTTGCCATGATCTTAGTTTTTCGAATGTTGAATTTTAAGCCAGCTCTTTCACTCTCCTCTTTCACCATCATCGAGAGCCTCTTCCCTTTCAACCATTGGAATGGTATCATCTGCGTATCTGAGGATATTGATATTTCTTCCAGCAGTCTGGATTCTAGCTTGTGATTCATCCAGCTCAGCATTTCGCATGATGTACTCTGCATACAGGTCTTCCCAAGTGGCACAGTGCTAAAGAGTCTGTCAGGCAATGCAAGAGCTGCAAGCCAGGCAAGGAGATGCAAGAGACATGGATTTGATTCCTGGGTGGGGTAGATCCCCTGGAGTAGGAAATGGCTACCCACTCCAGTATTACTGCTTGGAAAATTCCATGGACAGAGGAGTCTGGTGGGCTACAGTCCATGGGGTTGCAAAACGTCAGACACAACTGAGCACACACATACACACAAGACCCTGCATATAACTTAAATAAGTAGGGTGACAATGTACAGCCTTGACATACTCCTTTTCCAATTTTGAACCAGTTCCTTGTTCCATGTTCAGTTCTGTTACTTCTTGACCTGCATATAGGTTTCTCAGGAGGCAGGTAAGGTGATCTGGTATTTCCATCTCTTTAAGAATTTCCCACAGTTTGTTGTGATCCACAGTCAGCTTTAATGATGCTTACTCTCAAATTTATAGATGTCTCCATATCACTTACCTTATGGGAGAAAAGGCCAGAATTAATTCATGAATCAAAAATTATAAAATCTCCAAGGATGATATTGCTGTTTAATAGAGTGCTAAGCACAATGCATTTTAAATTTGATTAGAAAACTACTCTCTGAATTTTTAAGCTTCTGGCATTTTTTTTTCAATCTGAAAATTCAGCAGTTTTGATATTTAGTTGAGTTCTAATTTTTTAATATTTAAAAATAATAACTTTTTTCCCCAATAAGTCTCTGGCAACATCAGCCTGAGAATACAGCAGAAATAAATTGACTTCATGTCTGAAAATTTCAAAGATTTAAAATACTCACAGCCAAAATGCTTTAAAGGAAATATTTTCTTCAGTTTATAAGAATGGCCAGTTTGAAATTATGCTTTTAAGAAATGATTTTAATATTCATGATGAATGTGAAACAGTATAGTTGAATGCCAAACTGATATTTTATCAGAATATCTAAAGACTTCTCAAAATGATTGTAAGATTACCTAATAGGACCTTGGTGTCTTGCATTAAATTTCTGGGAATATTAATGAAAAGTTCAGCAATTGCAGTCAGAGGATTTTTAAAGCTCATATAATTTCTGTTATGTTATGTTTAGCTTTTCAAAGCTGTCACATTGTTTAATTCTTAGTGGAAGGGTTATAGCCAGGTATAGTCGGTGTTTTGAAGTATAGTGGGTGAAATTCATATTTATTGTCCAGAACTTCCATGTATCCTTTTTATATTCTTGAGGTGAGTACCCCTCAATTGTCATTTAAGTATAGATATACAGTGTTTATGCATTGTACACTGTTCATATATAGCCTTTTGTGTCAAAACTTGTTTATAGAAAAAGAGTAGATAAGAGATAGCCATAAGTTTTTCTAGACAAGTAAACTGATGACTGACTGACTGTATGCTTTTGAATGAAAAGTTAGGAAAACAAATTTTCTTTGCTACTATCAAAGATCACAGAAGGCAGGCCAATGCAGGAGATGCAAGAAACATGGGTTTGATTCCTGGGTAGGGTAGATCCCCTGGAGTAGGAAATGGCAACCCGCTCCAGTATTATTGCCTGGAAAATTCCATGGACAGAGGAGGCCGGTATAAGCAGGGTGACAATATACAGCCTTGATGTACTCCTTTTCCAGTTTTGAACCAGTTCATTGTTCCATGTCCAGTTCTGTTGCTTCTTGACTTGCACATAGGTTTCTAAAAATATAAAATCTCACATTTTGCATCAACTTAATAGCTGCTTTCATAATATCATCATGAATTATGAGTCGAAGAAAAGCCTTGTACATTACCTAGCCCAGTTCCTTTATTTATGGATGTGACGTAGTGGGTGGTTGGTGGGCAGGGATGAAGTGAGGCCCAGAAATGATGCAGTTTTCCCAGCATCACAGGTGTAGTGTCAGTGGAAGATTGAAGTCCAGGCTGCCTGAATGCTGGTGCAGAACTCGGCCTGGTGAAAAGCAGTGTATCGCGCGTTGATTAAGTGCACGGGCTCTGGAGTTAGTCCTTCTGGGTTTAATCTTGGCTGCAACCCAGCCCTTGCTATTTACTTAACCTCTGTACCAGTACCCATCTCAAACAGTGGTGATTAGAAGATTAAATAAATCAAATGAAGTTTCAGATAGCCTGGCTTGTGAATACTCCACAAATATTATTAACACCTCTGGCCTTGAGGAGGCTGGTCTCCTCTGCCACCTGACCTATATTTAGAATTATTGCGGCCATTAGGAGTTTCAGCCCATGTTGTAGTGTTATATTTTACTTTTTCAGGCCATTAGGGAGGTTATTCCTGTTGACCTTTGACTTGACCCATGAGTAAAAAGCCACTAGACCCACAGTAAAAAGGAGCACTGCACTGTATATCTCTGGTAGTTTGCACGTATTAAACTGAAGTTCATATAAGTCAGTCCTTTAAGCACAGGGTAGAGAATTCTTTGGGATGATTCTTTCTGGCTGTTTCCAGGGAAACAGCCATTTCATTTATTTGATCTTTCCCAAATGCACCCTATTGGAGGGGAAAAGCAACTTTACTTTGTTTCTCTTGCACCTACTTATTGCTGCTTCTGCCAGAACAGCAGTGTGATCCCTGGTCTGCTTCCAGTATGAAGGCAGCTGGAGTGGCTGGGACTGGAATGCAGTATCTTTCTCTATTCTGGTTGGCAGACACTTCATCTCATCTGTTAACCCATGAGCTTATTGATTTAGGAATTATTCAAGTATTTCCAGAAATGTAATACTATGATGTTTTCCCCAGTGGCTATGAGTTACAATTGACATGGATGCTAAATTATTTTAATCTTGACATATATTACAAGATATTCCATTGCACCACCTCAGTGAATTATATCTATTCTGGTTGGCAGACACTTCATCTCATCTGTTAACCCATGAGCTTATTGATTTAGGAATTATTCAAGTATTTCCAGAAATGTAATACTATGATGTTTTCCCCAGTGGCTATGAGTTACAATTGACACGGATGCTAAATTATTTTAATCTTGACATATATTACAAGATATTCCATTGCACCACCTCAGTGAATTATAAATTATGCATTTGACAAAGGGATTTTTTAAAAAAGAAATACTGCCCCCTTGTGTTGTAAATTACAACAGTAACTTTAGGAAGAAAATCTTGTAAATTCTCTGAACTCTCTTTAAACATAACATCCTATTTAGAAACAACACAAAATAGTACAGATTCTGTATAATATTTTATTTACACATTAGCAAGTGTTAACAGAACAAAACAAACAATATTACTGTTTCTTTCATCTAGTATTACAAGGAGCAACATATGCGTGGGCGTCGTCCCAACTCCTGGGGCCTCCCGGGCGCCGAGGTTTGGCGCTGCCAGCGGATAGGTGGTTTCTACTCGTGTGTTAAAAATCGGCCCAGAAGCTTTGAGGGCCTTCTTAAGCTGGCAGTATGTTTAGGTGTTCAGGTTTTGGAGTCAGCAACTTGTGAGTGCAGAGCTCATCTGAGACTGTCCCCTCATTTGTAAAATTCCTCCGACTGGATGGTTGGCGAAGCTCAAGTGAGAGGGTGGGTGAAGTTCGAGGAACAAACGAGCGCTCAGCACGTTTGGTAGTTACTGCCGCTCTTGTAAGAATGTGAGAACTGAAGGGTCTTTCGGTATTCTGCACTCTTATTTTACAGGTGGGACGGAGGTCGGGGAGGGAGAGATGTCATGCGGATTTGCAAAGTATGATGAGTGAGAAAAAACTTTGATGTGGAGACCTGAAATTGGGTCTACTCAGTGGAAAATTGTATTCGTATAGTTCATTCTTCTCTTAACAACCTCCAGGAATTTGAAAAGATTCCTCTGTTTATGAAGAACTCGCCATCAGAAATTGATCCCCTGGAGAATCCTGACTTGGCCTGCCTGCAGTCAATTATTTTTGATGAAGAGCGATCTCCAGAAGGTATCTTCAGTGACTCTCTAAGCTCCTCCATTAAATTGAGATAAAGTGTGAGTTAGAAAGGTTTTGATAGATACCAGAAGTAGTTAGCCGGAGCTAACTTGTGACTATTTCACATATACTTCTTTGTATACCTACTAAATACTGGGCACCGGGATACAGGAAGGAAGGGAGACTGCCCTCAAAGGTCACACTCCAGCGGATAGCTCAACTATCCTAAAGAATCAGGACAAACCTGTGTAATAAGTGCCAAGGTGTTGTAGGTGCTGTTGGAACACCAAAGGTGGGGGTGGGGGTTGGGCTGTGCAGAAGTGGGCTTTCAGTGGGTGGGAAATTTGAACTGAATTGTAACAATTTTGTAGGCTTTTGCTACAGTGAGGGGGCAATTTGGGTTCAAGGGACTCAAACAACAGTGAAAAACAGTAGTGTAATTTCCCCCCATTTCTTCTCTAATTAAAGCCCTCTCTTCAAGAGATAAGTATACTTTTTTCCTTTATGATTTTTTTGGCGTGTGTAAGCACTTAATAATTTACTTTCTAAGATATTTAGAATTGATCGTAGTTAAGTACATGTGACTTTATTTCTCCATATTTATACCCAGTTTTATAGCATTCGTTTTTGAGTTTTCTTTCCCTGTTGGTTCTTTTTGGTTTGTCATTACATTATTGTGTGATTTAGATTTTTAATGAGCCCTTTAAAAAGTAGGGAATAGTGATTTTTTTTCTTCTTTTTTTGCAGATCAGGCCAGGACTTACAAAGATGAGGGCAATGATTACTTTAAAGAAAAAGACTACAAGAAAGCTGTTATTTCATACACTGAAGGATTAAAGAAGAAATGTGCAGACCCTGATTTGAATGCTGTTCTTTATACCAATCGGGCAGCAGCACAATACTATCTAGGTAATTTATTCTTTATTTAGTACTTTCTGAAAGATTAACTTATAAAAACTATTGCATGATGGCCAGTGGGGAGGGTTTGAGAGTGTCAGAGGAAAAGGGGCTGTTTATCCCAGAAACCTAAGATAGCTTACTTTAACTGAACTTTGATTATCCAGGTAGGTTAGTGAAAAGGGATGTCAGATAGATTATATAATTCTTACTATTTGAGCCAAATGAGTAACATCAAATACTTTAATACATGCCAAGTTGGTATGATCTAGAATTTTTGAGCCCAGATGCCTCTTCTCAGTAAGTTGTTTTTTTTTTTTTTTTTCTGGCCTCCTCTCGAGGATGCCAGAGGATTAAGGTGATAAAGTTCTTTGTGTGAGAGAAACTGTATTAGTCCAAGGGAGAATTTCTCAGTAGTCTGTGGGCCCTTTGAAGTAAAACATTCCTTGGACAAGTAAAACTGGACAGTGCTGCTTCTTCATTGGAGATGTGCAGTGCACCTTAGTATGTTAATACTGAGAAAACCTACAGCAGAGAACCTTATCCTGTGATTCTCAGGTTTTGTGAGCCTCCTTTTCAAGTAACACTTATTAACATGCAGGACTGTTCTGCAGATATGTCTTTGGGAAACAACTGATTATTTGGGTGACATCATTGTTGGTATCTAATCTTAGGCATATTAAACCCTTGTTTCTCATCACACAGTTTTAGAGAGGACCTGGGAATGACTTCAGCCTTTTCTGAGGGACTGGTAGACAATAAGCCTTAAAGTCTAGCTGGGATAAATCTACTGGGACTCATCACCTTTGGAGCAGAGTTTCTTTCCAGTCATAATCTGCTCCAGTTTTTTTCTTCTTTAACCTGTTTGTTTATGAAATTCTAAAAAGCAAGAGCGGTATAGAACTCTGGAGATTATTTGAGCCAACCAGCCCCCTCATTTTACATAGGCGTAGAGAAGAACCTCTTTGGTTAGTGCCAAACTCTGGACTAGAAACGCAGTCTTGCTTCTGGAGGAATACATTGTTTTCACTCAGCACACTGAATTCTTGTTCTGTTAGGCACTGGCATCATAGAAATGAGTAACACCTGACTTTTCCTTAAAGGAGTTTCATTCATTTACCTATTCAAGCTGTAAATATAAAGCATTTACTGTGTGCTAGACACTGCACTGTGTATAAGAGCTACATGGTTCGTTTCTTTGGGGAATTAAAGAATGTTATGTATAGGCCTAATAAGACCAAAAGCACTTTGCAAGGAAAACAAAACAAAACAGGTATTTGTGATACCAGAGGAGCAAATGCATAATAAGCAAGAGACATTCCTTAAATGATGTCACTGGTAAGCTTACAAAGCACTTTCACATTTTTTTAATCCCTCTTTGAGTTTATAGCAACTATGTATGGTAAATAAGGTTAACAGCTTTATCGCTAGTTAACAGAGTAAGAGACTAGTAAAATGTAATAAATGTGTAAAATGAATTGCCTTAAGAGTATGCAGTGCTAGGATTAGGATTCAGAGTCAAGTTTGACAGACCCCTTTATCCACTCTTACAGAGGTACCTGCTGCTGTTGATTCCTTAGTACTGGGTACTTTGTAGTCTTCTCAATATACTTAGTAGCTTTGAGTTTTACCTTTAGTGGCTTAGACTTCGATTGTCTCAAGCCTAATTAGTCATTTAGCCTGAGTCTGTTTGTACTCCAGCTTTAAAAGGTGTTCCATTTTCTTATTCTTGTCTCTGAATTAATGGCTATTTTTTTTGGTCAAGTGATAGGGGTTGAAATGCATATGTTCAGTCTACTACCTTTAAGCAGAAGTTTTTGGATGTCTCTTTGTGTATTTTTTCCACAGATAAGATCATGCTGTTGTTCCAGTTCTGTTCAGTTTTTACTTAATTTTATAACATAAACAATTTCACCTGTCATTAAATTATTTATGAATACTGAAGTTGCATCATATGGACATATCAGTATTTAAAATATTTGTTTTACTGTACTGCTGTTGTTGAGTATATAGCTGCTTTTAGACTTTTTTAAGTAATGCAGAAATGAACAAAGTTAGTGATAAAATTTTTCCAATAATTCTGATTATTTAGGCTAAAGCAGGATTTGGCAGACTATGACTCAGGCCACATCTGGGTCCCTGATCTCCTGTGAGCTAAAAGTCTTTTTTTAAAGGATTATGAAACAAAGAATGTATAACAGACCATATGTAGCCTGTAAAGTCTGAAATATTTACTATATGTCTCTTTAGAGAAAAATTTTGCTGACCCCTGGGCTAGAGCTTTAGAAGTGAAATTAATAAGTATATACCAAACTGTTAGTAATACTTACAGTATAAATTAGAGAGTGAAAGTTTACCTCTTGCTCCTAGGTTGGATAACCAGTGTTCATGATTGCATACTTTTTTTTTTCTTTTTAATGCATTTACAAATATATATATGTGTTATATGTGCCTGTATATTTAGATTGGTTTATTTTATAAAGATAGGCTTCTGTACACATTGACCCACCACTTAAAACAATGTAGGAAAGACATCCTGTCATGCCTTTTACATACAGATCTATCCTTTAATAGCTGTATTCAGTAGTATGGATTTACTATCATTTATTTCATCGTTACTTAATTGAGGATATTTAGGTTATCTCTAGCTTTTCACAATTAAAAATAATGCAGCAGCTCACATGCTTTTACATTTGTCCTTGTACATTTTTTGCAAGCATTTTTTCATTTTTTTGCAAGCCTTTTTAAGGATCGGTTCTTTGAAGAGTATTGTTGGGTCAAAGTGAATATACAATATGCATACCAATTTGCTCTCTTGGTTTACTCACAGAGTGCCCTTTCACCATATCTTCACCAGTATTGGGTATTACCTGTTTTAATTTTCAGTTTCATGTTAATCTTAATTTCTCTAATCAGTAGTGACTTTGAGCATTTTTCCATGTGCTTACTAGCCACTTATAGTTGTTCGGTGGGTTGGTTGCTATTATAAACATTTCTGAGGTGCTTGATGAGCATAACGATTTTTTTTCTATAAATAGTTGCTCTGATTTATATTTCTCTAAGATTGTCCAAGAGTGTTTTTGTTTCTACGTGCAACATTTTGGAAATAATGTAATCTCAAAACTTGTTTTCTCGTTTACTGAATGGTGTTTTGTCAGGCAATTTTCGTTCTTCTCTCAATGATGTGATGGCTGCCAGAAAGCTAAAACCCTGCCACCTCAAAGCAATAATAAGAGGTGAGTCCTGTAGAGCTACGGTGTGACTGTCACCACGGAAAAGTTGGCATGCGCAACCCCAGAAGTATTTTAAGCTTTGATATTAAAGTGCTAAGATAACTAATGAAGTTACCTTATTTTTGCAATCTTAGTATTAAGTCATTATCAGCGCAACATGCCATTTTTAAAAGAATTCTCCAGAGAATAATTCAACCCTCTGTGTTTTAAGAATTGGTAGAGAAATGGAAACTCCTCATTTTAAATTAATAAAGAATAAAATTAATTAAAGCAGTTCTAAAAGCCACATTCTAGTTTTTTTTCCAAATTAGCTGATTGAAAGACAGGATCTTCAAATGCCATGTTATTGTTAATTAAAAGATAAGTTATGGGACTTTTGCCGACAACTCTAATATTCAGGTGTTCCCAGATTATTTTTTCTGTCCTAGTCTGACCTTTGTATGTGATAATTTGCTTTTATTACTTGCATATTTCACCTTTTCTTTGAGAAGCTCAGTGGTGCTTTGTAAGCTTTAATTTATTCATTACATATTAATCTCTATATCCCCATGGACCAACTTAAAATGCTTTATTAAAATTATGCTTATGTAATCATGGTTAGGGAGTTTATGTAGATCCAGGCCCTTCAGCTATAGGGAAAGAAGATGGGCAAATAAATTGTGTATAGTCACGTGGAATTTGCCACAGGCTGGAAGTCTGTAGCTTGCGTGAATTGTCATTTTTACCTTACTGTGTGGCGTTGGCAAGACACCCATTCTGTCCCTGAAAGATGAGGTTGAATTCTATTGACATTTAAATTTTTTTAGTTCAGATGTCTTTAAATTTTGTAGAAAGCCCAGAGGCTAACTGGAGGAAAAACAGGATTGATTAAAGGAGAGGTAGCTTAAACTGCTAGCCATCAAGAACAGTTTTAGGAGATACCTAACATGTTTAGTTTTGTCATTGCTTTTGTGAGTGACTGAGGCAAATTCTGCTTTCTCTCTCTCCATTTAAAGTCATCTGAGATGGACTATATTCTTCTCATTTATAGATGAGCAGCCTAAAGCTCAGGGATACTCAGTCCACTGTCTAACGTTTAGTTGGTTAATGACAGCTAGATTTCCAGCCCAGATCTCTCTGATTCCAAAGACCATGTTCTTTGCCACTAAGCTGTAGCCTTCCCTACTTTAAGAGTCTTGATACCAGAAAGAGAGTTTTGAGCCGAATGGGACCTAGAAACCTTTCTGATGTAAAATACAAGAAACAGTGTTCCTTGTCTGGGGAATGCACTAAAAGGGACTTTATCATCCATTTCCCAGAACTTCAGGCCACTAGCTGGTAGCTGGTTAAAGCTGGGGGTCATGTGCAAGGATGGCTCTTTGCATGCGTCTTGTCCTTGGATACTAAGGGTGCTGGGTTCTACAGGTGCCTCTTGCCATTTGGAACTGAAAAACTATGTTGAGGCTGTGAACTGGTGCGATGAGGGGCTGCAGATAGAAGCCACAGAGAAGAAGCTTCTGGACCTGAGGGCTAAAGCAGACAAATTGAAGGTGGGTGGCAAAATTAATTAGCATCTCCCAGAGTGGATCTTGGGTCATTGTATAATTTTTCTTTTTTAGAACAAAACCCAGGGAATTCCCTGGTTGTCGAGTGGTTAGGACTTTGTACTTTCACTGCTGAGGGCCCCAATTCAATCCCTGGTGGGGGAGCTAAGATCCCACAAGTCATGTGGTGTGGCTAAATAAAGAAGAAAACAACAGCAGACACAACCCTGAATCAGTCCCTACCCATGGGGCTCTAGAGGATACAGAGAGGTAAATAAGTAATTATAACATGGTAGAGGTAAGGAAGAATACATAGTACTTGATAAATTTGTGACTATTATGATTTGAATAAATAGACTAGTGGCGTCGTCTAGTCTGCACACTGAGTATAGCTTTTGAAAGAGGAGGGGAGAGACAGTTAAACACTTTAGATGTTAGGCTTCTATTTGTTCATTGTTGTTTAGTTGCTGAGTCCTGTCCAATTCTTTTGTGACCTCATAGACTGTAGCCTGCCAAGCTCCTCTGTCCATGGGATTTCCCAGGAAAAAAGACTGGCTTACCATTTCTTTTCCAGGGGGTCTTCCCAACCAAGGGATCAATCCAGTGTCTCCTGCATTGGCAGGCGGGTTCTTTACCACTGAGGCATCACGGAAGCCGTAGGCTTCTATAATGCTGTGTAACTCCCAACATTAAGACATCTTTAATTTGCTGATGAAATATGACATGTCTGGTACATAACAGCCAAAGTGATGATTAAAAACAATAGTTATAACAGACCATCACTACCAAAAAAAGCCTCAGCATTAGCACTTACTGTATGTATGTTCCAAGTTCTATTTAGAAATTTTACTTACACGAATCTGTCTAAATCACACGTAGTCCTATAAGGTAGGCACTATTCTGATTCACTTTCCACTAGTGAGGAAGCGAAAGCAGAGAGAGATCAGAAAGTCTGGGCTTCAGTCAGGCAGTCTGGCTCCAGAGCCTACAGTCTTAGTCCTCTGCAGTACTGTCTCGCAGGTTTGTTCCATAGCTAGACTTCAGTTCTCTTGATTCTTGGTCTAGGTCTCTTCACTGCTTACACTATGAAATGGGAATTTTCAGCACCGTGGGAGCCTAGAGCTGGCCCTGAACAGGGATAAGTTTTAGTCAGAAGTCATTCTGGTCCTGTCTAGAAAAGTAGAGGTATGGACCCACATGGTTCAGGAACTGAATTTTGAGCCCAGGCAACTAGGTATGGCCAGAATTTCTAAAAGTGACTTATATAAGAGAAAGTATCTAGAAGGCTACTGTGGAAGGCCATTGCCAAGCCTGTCTGCAGAAGAGTCTTTCAGTTAAGTTGCTCAGTTGTGTCCCACTCTTTGCGACCCCATGAACCGCAATATTCCAGGCCTCCCTGTCCATCACCAACTCTGGAGTCCACCCAAACCCATGTCCATTGTGTCAGTGATGCCATCCAACCATCTTATTCTCTGTCGTCCCCTTCTCCTCCTGCCCCCAACCTTTCCCAGCATCAGAGTCTTTTCAAATGAATCAGCTTTCCGCATCAGGTGGCCAAAGTATTGGGGTTTCAGCTTCAACATCAGTCCCTCCAATGAACACCCAGGACTGATCTTTAGGATGGACTGGTTGGATCTCCTTGCAGTCCAAGAGACTCTCAAGAGTCTTCTCCAACACCGCAGTTCAAAAGCATCAGTTCTTTGGGCTCAGCTTTCTTTATAGTCCAACTCTCACATCCATACATGACTACTGGAAAAATCATAGTCTTGACTAGATGGACCTTTGTTGACAAAGTAATGTCTGCTTTTTAATATGCTATCTAGGTTGGTCATAACTTTCCTTCCAAGGAGCAAATGTCTTTTAATTTCATGGCTGCAGTCACCATCTGCAGTGATTTTGGAGTCCAGAAAAATAGTCAGCCACTGTTTCCCCATCTGTTTGCCGTGGAGTGATGGGACCAGATGCCATGATCTTAGTTTTCTGAATGTTCAGCTTTAAGCCAACTTTTTCACTCTCCTTTTTCACTTTCAAGAGGCTCTTTAATTCTTCACTTTCTGCCATAAGGGTGGTGTCATCTGCATATCTGAGGTTGTTGATATTTCTCCCAGCAATCTTGATTCCAGTTGTGCTTCCTCTAGCCCAGTGTTTTCTCATGATGTACTCTGCATATAAGTTAAATAAGCAGGGTGACAATATACAGCCTTGATGTACTCCTTTTCCTAATTTGGAACCAGTCTGTTGTTCCATGACCATTTCTAACTTTTGCTTCCTGACCTGTATACAGGTTTCTCAGGGCAGGTCAGGTGGTCTGATATTCCCATCTCTTTCAGAATTTTGCACAGTTTATTGTGATCCACACAGTAAAGGCTTTGGCATAGTCACATAGTCAATAAAGCAGAAATACATGTTTTTCTGGAACTCTCTTGCTTTTTCCATGACCCAGCGGATATTGGCAATTTGATCTCTGGTTCCTCTACCTTTTCTAAAACCAACTTGAACATCTGGAAGTTCACGGTTCACATTGCTGAAGTCTGCTTGGAGAATTTTGAGCATTACTTTACTAGCGTGTGAGATGAGTGCAATTGTGCGGTAGTTTGAGCATTCTTTGGCATTGCCTTTCTTTGGGATTGGAATGAAAACGGACGTTTTCCAGTCCTGTGGCCATTACTGAGCTTTCCAAATTTGCTGATATACCGAGTGCAGCATCATCTTTTAGAATTTGAAATAGCTCAACTGGAATTCCATCACCTCCACTAACTTTGTAGTGATGCTTCCTAAGGCCCACCCTACTTCACATTCCAGGATGTCCGGCTCTAGGTGAATGTGAGTGATCACACCTTCGTGATTATCTTGGTCGTGAAGATCTTTTCTGTACAGTTCCTCTGTGTATTCTTGCCACCTCTTCTTAATATCTTCTGCTTCTGTTAGGTCCATACCATTTCTGTCCTTTATTGAGCCCATCTTTACATGAAATGTTCCCTTGGTATCTCTAATTTCCTTGAAGAGATCTCTAGTCTTTCCCATTCTATTGTTTTCTGTTGTGTATCTAAATGGAAGCGTCTCTGTCCTGCAGCACAAGTGTAATTAAAGGGAGATTTCAGGGCCCAAAAGCATAACTCTGAAATGAACGAAAGCCGTGCAGCAATCTGGGTAGTGATTATTCATTTGAAAATAATGGCTGAACCTTCTTAAGAACAGCAGGCTTTGTGGCATTTTGCCTTGCCCTATCCCATCGCCTCTCTCCCAAGGTCTGTAGTAGCCTTGAAAGCCAACAGCCCACAGTTATGGTGAAAGTGAGCATCCTGGTAGCCAACAGAGGAGGCAGAACAGTATTAAGCCCCATTGCCGGAAGAGTGTCGTTACTGACAATCTAGAAGACCCCACTCACAAATTATTTTTATTTTAGGCATCTTGAAACTATCCCAGTAGGAAAAGCTTTTTCACAGAGCGTTGGGATTGGAGGCATTTGTCAAATACGATTTGAGGCAATTATATAAGATTTTGTCTGCCTGAGGCAGTGGAAAACAGTTGCAAGCAACAGTCTTACCAGAAAACTTAAAAGGACAAGCTGGGGATTGAGATTCTATGGGGCCTTCGAAAAGCTCAGTGTATTCCTGGGAATCTAGAAGATCCTGTATGAATGTTCTGAGCTATCGCCTCTGCTTCCCAAGAGGCTCAGTGGTAAAGCATCCACCTGCCAATGCAGAAGATGCAGGGGACCTGGGTTGGGGACCTGGGTTTGATCCCTGTGTCAGGAAAATCCCCTGGAGGAGGAAATGGCAACCCACTCTAGCATTTTTACCTGGAGAATCCCACGGACAGAGGAGCCCCATGGGCTCCAGTCCATAAGGTCGCAAAGAGTTGGACACAACTGAAGCGACTTAGCATGCAAAGGCAAAGAAACTCATCACTCATACAATCTATGAGCAAAAGCAATATTCCAAGAAAACTTTGTTCTCTCAATAGAGGAACTAAATCCTGTCCCATACTACTATTAGTAATTTTAATTTGGTAAATTAAATTTACCTAATTTAATTCCAGCCTGACTGTTTACAAAACTTCAAGGTTCCCTTTTTCAAATCTCACAACTTTCTGTATCCATGTTATTTCCTTATTTTTCATCTAGAAAGAGTCAGCTCTAGGACAAAACCACATGCTCTGGTTGCGGGGGCTTCAGTAATTGTGGCATGTGGGACCAGGGATCGAACTATGTCCCCTGAATTGCCAGGTGGGTTCCCATTCACTGTCCCACCAGGGAAGTCTTCCCTCACCTTTTCAGAGCAGTTTCTAGAGCTATTCAAGAGGCTGCCTCCCAGGTTTAAGTCCTCGGCAAGTCTTGCAAATAAAACAAAATTCTCACCTTTGAGGTTATGTTTTTTTTTTTTCCCAGTCAACAGTTGCTAACAGACTCTGCAACAGAAGTAACATGAACTCGGTTAACCTAAGTACAATAAATAAGACATGTTACATTGGTTAAACCAACAAGGTTAAGCTAGCTTTGTTATCAGATATAATTTAATATTGAATATTTCCGAGATCATGTGAATCTGAAATTCATTCTGGCCAGTTTCCATTATATTTAGAGAAAGTTAATTTGTGTTTACTTTTAAGTCTGTTAACTAGAGCTTTCTTATACATTTAATTTTGATAATATTTTCCATAGAGACATCTTACATGCGTAATGTACACATAGATGTACAAACAGATGAGACCGGAGATCTTTCAGCTTGAACATGTGCATGGTTTGCAAAGCCTAAAGTACTTATTGTCTGGCCCTTAAGAGAAAAAGTTGGCCCCTATTAATCATAGTCCTGAAGGTTGGAGTAGGATCAGCTGGTTTTGGGCAGACTAGTAGGGAAAGAAAATCTGACTTACAGTTCTGCCAGATGAAGTAGACTGGTGATATTTTTCTCCAATGAACTGTAATTCTGCAAAAGGCAGAGTCTGTGATAAGTTTTTGGCCCAGGGCAGAGTCTCTGATACATTCTTGGCCTGAGTTTTTCCCAGTATGTTTTCCTGTACTCCATCCATAACAGAGAAGTTTTAATGCCCCATTGGCCCTATTGTCAGGTCCTCTTTCCAGAGTGCCCTTTCTCTTTCATCTGGTTTCTGTCTAACCCACCTCCATGGGGCAGAATCAGTCATCACTCCCTCCTCGGTGTTTCATAGCACTCAGTTCGTACCCCCAGGCTAACACTAGACCTTTTCATGTGTCTCTCCCCCTCGGTAGACTGAGTTCCTGGGGTAGATTTTAACATTACTGCTGCCACTGGTCCTAGCACCCAGACATGTGCTTCTTAAATGTTTATTGAACTGAATCCAGCCACTGGTGTTCCTTGATACATAGGAGCCAGAGTTGAATAGAGACAAGAGATAGCTATTTAGGGTCAGGCTGGGTAACAGAAGAGGAGAGAAGGCAAATTCCCTAGAGCTGATGCATCTGAATTTTTCATTTTCAGCGAACTGAACAGAGGGATATAAGGAAAGCAAAGCTGAAAGAAAAGAAGAAGCAGGATCAGAATGAGGCTTTACTCGAGGCCATCAAGGTGAGTTCTCAAACTTTTGCCCTATCAGTTCAGTTCAGTTGCTCAGTCGTGTCCGACTCTTAGCAACCCTATGAATTGAAGCACGTCAGGCCTCCCTGTCCATCACCATCTCTTGGAGTTCACTCAGACTCAACGTCCATCGAGTCCGTGATGCCATCCAGCCATCTCATCCTCGGTCGTCCCCTTCTCCTCCTGCCCCCAATCCTTCCAGCATCAGAGTCTTTTCCAATGAGTCAGCTCTTCTCATGAGGTGGCCAAAGTACTGGAGTTTCAGCTTTAGCACCATTCCTTCCAAAGAAATCCCAGGGTTGGTCTCCTTCAGAATGGACTGGTTGGATCTCCTTGCAGTCTGAGGGACTCTCGAGAGTCTTCTCCAACACCACAGTTCAAAAGCATCAATTCTTCGGCACTCAGCCGTCTTCACAGTCCAACTCTCACATCCATACATGACCACAGGAAAAACCACAGCCTTGACGAGACGGACCTTAGTCGGCAAAGTAATGTCTCTGCTTTTGAATTTACTGTCTAGGTTGGTCATAACTTTTCTTCCAAGGAGTAAGTAAGCGTCTTCTAATTTCATGGCTGCAGTCACCATCTGCAGTGATTTTGGAGCCCCAAAAAATAAAGTCTGACACAGAATTTTCCACAGTTTATTGTGATCCCTATGGTCTTGCAGAATTCACTCATCATGAAGTTGATTGGGAACCTTTCTGGGGATGCTTTACCTGATGAGTTGTTCGTTTTCTTTCTGCTTTTGGTGAAGCAGTGTGACAAGTCAGACCTCCTGAGTTCAGTCAGCTGTCTCAATTGTATGCATGTGTTGGTTTCAGGTAACATATACTGAATAGTTGCTATTAATCATTATCTAATCTCCACAGTAGCCTTCTGATGTGGATCTTGTTCTTTCTTATTCCACATAGTCTCAGGGACTATGACACACAGCTAGTGTATGTCAGAGCCAGGTCCTTGCTCTTAGTCCCTGTATTATACTGCATCCTGAGAAAGTGATTTCAGGATGTAGCTCTCCTAACTATCACAGTAACACAAAATTCTACCTCCCCTTCCCTCTCTTGCCTGCATTTTATATAAATGTAGGGAAAGTCTGATCCAAATCTTGCTTTCACAGATCGCCTATTGAGCCTTGGCTTCCCAGGGGAGGTAATACTGGCTATGAGTTTGGTTCTTGATTTCATTCTTTGTTGAGTTAAATTATGTACCTCCTTAAAATTATTTGTTGGCTTTGAGAACTTCACAGTACTAAGATGTACTCTGCTAGTCCTGCCCTATAACAGAAAATCTGTTAACATGTTAACCGATTAAACAGAAGGGAATAACTCCAGAGAGATCTGGCCATTTTCTCAAATGTAGAGTATTGGAATGCCTAGACATTGGCATATAGACATTATTTTGGTATTCTCCTTTAACTCTGGATCTGAAACTTCATTGTATTTGAGAACTACTCTAGAGAGTAATATACCCAAAACTATATATATTGTATTTTAGTGGTTTAAAACTAGGGTCAGCAAGCTGCAGCCAGTGGCTTATGGCCCTGCCTATTTGTGTCTTTCTGATGACTATTTTCACACTACAGTGTCAGAGTTGAGTAATATCCACAGAGACCATCTGGCCCACAAAACCTAAAATATTTCTTAATCTGACCCTTTCAGGGGAAGATGATAGGAGATACCATCAAGGTAGTTTTGATTGCATGTCATTTTTCCCCTGTGGGCTAACCTTAGGAAACTACCCCAGCATATATAAGAGGTGACTGTACCATTCAGACCTTTGATTTGTCCTTATTTCTATGACAGACTTAAGATTAAGTCAGTGTATATATAATTTTTAGCATCCCACGTCCCAGCCAAATTGAAAACATTTCCATTTTTGTATATGCCATTGTCTGCATTTTTAAATACCTTTACACATGTTGTTCCTTGGCTATTCGCTGGGGTAGAATGCCCTTCCACTCCCCATGCACCTCAGTTCTTCTGCCTTTCAGAGTCATTGTTCAAGACCTAGCATTCCCCAGTCACCTCCAGCTCCAGGCTCAATTATTCATGGTCTGCAGTTCCACAGCTTTACTTCTTCCCTTATGTTGGACTTATTACCATGTCTAGTTCATGTCTGTGACAAGAGTCTCGCTTGTGGTAGATGGCCTGTAAAGGTGAGTTCAGCAGGTGTCAGGGATAATGAAGACGAATCATGTGTATAGAGCTGGTCTTCTCAGAGCTCATAGTGTTACAGTTTTCCCTGTTTTAGTGAAGTGAGTTTGCATCCTTCTCACATAACATGTATGATTTTGCTTTAATCCAGGGTAGGAACATCAGGCTAGTCGCTGAAGCTGCTGGAGAGGATGAGGACTCAGCCTCAGAAGGTGAGCTCGTCCTGTATGGGCTCAGCTCTGAGAACCCCTATGGAGCCAGGCTGAGTGTGGATGACCAGGGAAGACTGAGCTGGCCTGTGCTTTTTCTGTACCCGGAGTATGCCCAGTCGGACTTGGTCTCTGCTTTTCACGAGGATTCCAGGTAACTCCCTTCCCCGGGAGCCTTCTGTGGTGCTTGCATGCACTTCCCTGTTATTTCGGCAGGATGGACAGGTAGAATTTTGGGTGAGGAGGGAAAATAGTTTTAGAGAGTTTTATTACACAATCCGGTTTAGCATAATCTAACCCATAGCTGATTTCTCCTTTCACTAAGAAGCTTTGCAATGAGAGACATGGTCTCACTGTCATACTAACACCACAGTACAGTGTTTATCAAGCGCTGGTAGCTGCTCTTGTGAGAGATGAAAGTATTGAAGGTAGTACATGAATAAAACTGAAGGGTATGTTTATTAGAAAAAGTATAACTAGTGATTTTAACATGTGATTTCATAGTAAATGCTCAGTATAGGAATGTTGTTAATCCTGAGTCAGTCAAAGAGAATTACTATGCCATAATGGGACAAATGATTCACATTTTTGGGCACTGTTGTCAAAATGGATTAGGCCTGCATTTCATGATTTATATACTCTTGATACCTCCATGAATTGGTGTTCAGGGGATGGGATATGGGAAAACAAGATTATGAGCTCCTGATACCAGAAAGCACATGTTATATCTCTTTAGGTTTATTGATCATCTAATGGTGATGTTTGGTGAAACACCCCCTTGGGATTTAGAGCAAAAATACTGCCCTGATAATTTAGAGGTAAGGAAGTTATCTTTTGTCCCTCTATGAGAATTGGGGTTCGGGGAATTGGGGTGGAGCAAGGTTTCACTGCCTTTAAAAAAAATTGTGGCAAAATATAAAAAACATAAAATTTACCATTTTAAACATTTCAAAGTGTACAGTTCAGTAGCATTAAGTGCCTCCACATTGTTGTACAACCATTACCACCATCTGTCTTGTTTTCATCATCCTGAACTGATGTACAGGAACTCTGTTCCACCTTGCTGTCCTGAATGGATCTACTCTAGGCGCCTCATGTTAGTGGAGTCCTAGGTTATTTGTCCTTTTTATCTGGCTTAATGTACTTTGTGTAGTGTCTTCAAGATTTATCATAATGTAGCATAGGTTAGAATCTTACTGTTTTTAAGGCTGAATAACATTCCACTGTTGCAACTTTGAAAAAAAAATCACAGCTTATAGAACAAAGAAATTTGTCTTCTGTTTGAGGGTAAGATGTCAACTGATGCCCCATCACCTCTGAAGACTTAAGTGTCTGTGTGGCTCAGAGGTTAAAGCATCTGCCTCCAATGCGGGAGACCTGGGTTTGATCCCTGAGTCAGGAAGATCCCCTGGAGAAGGAAATGGCAACCCACTTCAGTATTCTTGCCTGGAGAATCCCATGGACAGAGGAGCCTGGTAGGCTACAGTCCATGGGACCTCAAAGAGTTGGACACGACTGAACAACTTCACCTTCACCTTCCTACACACAAGGATATTTTGTTTCATGATCCCAATAAATCATCAGAATCAGGAAATTAACTTTGATACACTAGTACCAGCTAATCCTCAGACTCCATTAGTTTTCAGATTTCCCCCCCAGCCCCCAGAAACACTTTTTTTTTTTGCACATACTACTAATTAAAAAATTTTCTTTTAATTGAAGTATAGTTGATTTACAGTATTGTGTTAGTTTCTCAAGTATATGGTAAAGTGATTCAGTTATATTTTTTCAGATTATTTTCCATTATATGTTAACTATGAGCTATTGAAAATAGTTCCCTGTACTATACAGTAAATCTTTGTTGCTTATGTATTTTACGTATAGAAGTTTGTATCTGTTAATCCCATACTGCTAATTTATCCTCCACCTCTTTGGTAATGATGTTTGTTTTCTGTGTCTGTGAGTCTCTTCCTATTTTACATGTAGATTCATTTTTATTTTTGTATTTTAATGTTTTTGGCCACACCACATGGTATGTGGTATCTCAGGTCCCTGACCAGGGATTGGATCTGTACCTCCTGCAGTGGAAGCACAGAGTCTTCCATTGTACCACTGGGGAAGTCCTTGTATTATTTTTTAGATTCCACATATAATGATACCATATAATATTTTCCTTTGTGTGACTTACTTCACTAAGTATAATATTTTCTAGGTCCATCCATGTTGCTGCAAAAGGCCTTTTTTTTTTTTTTTTTTTGGCTGAGTAATGTTCCATTGTGTATATATACCACATCCTCTTAAGTCAGTCATCTGTTGATGGACACTTGGTTTGTTTCCATTCTTGGCTATTATAAATTGTGCTGATGTTTGAGGGTAAGATGTCAACTGATGCCCCATCACCTCTGAAGACTTAAGTGTCTGTGTGGCTCAGAGGTTAAAGCATCTGCCTCCAATGCGGGAGACCTGGGTTTGATCCCTGAGTCAGGAAGATCCCCTGGAGAAGGAAATGGCAACCCACTTCAGTATTCTTGCCTGGAGAATCCCATGGACAGAGGAGCCTGGTAGGCTACAGTCCATGGGACCTCAAAGAGTTGGACACGACTGAACAACTTCACCTTCACCTTCCTACACACAAGGATATTTTGTTTCATGATCCCAATAAATCATCAGAATCAGGAAATTAACTTTGATACACTAGTACCAGCTAATCCTCAGACTCCATTAGTTTTCAGATTTCCCCCCCAGCCCCCAGAAACACTTTTTTTTTTTGCACATACTACTAATTAAAAAATTTTCTTTTAATTGAAGTATAGTTGATTTACAGTATTGTGTTAGTTTCTCAAGTATATGGTAAAGTGATTCAGTTATATTTTTTCAGATTATTTTCCATTATATGTTAACTATGAGCTATTGAAAATAGTTCCCTGTACTATACAGTAAATCTTTGTTGCTTATGTATTTTACGTATAGAAGTTTGTATCTGTTAATCCCATACTGCTAATTTATCCTCCACCTCTTTGGTAATGATGTTTGTTTTCTGTGTCTGTGAGTCTCTTCCTATTTTACATGTAGATTCATTTTTATTTTTGTATTTTAATGTTTTTGGCCACACCACATGGTATGTGGTATCTCAGGTCCCTGACCAGGGATTGGATCTGTACCTCCTGCAGTGGAAGCACAGAGTCTTCCATTGTACCACTGGGGAAGTCCTTGTATTATTTTTTAGATTCCACATATAATGATACCATATAATATTTTCCTTTGTGTGACTTACTTCACTAAGTATAATATTTTCTAGGTCCATCCATGTTGCTGCAAAGGCCTTTTTTTTTTTTTTTTTTGGCTGAGTAATGTTCCATTGTGTATATATACCACATCCTCTTAAGTCAGTCATCTGTTGATGGACACTTGGTTTGTTTCCATTCTTGGCTATTATAAATTGTGCTGCCTTGAACATTGGGATACATGTGTCTTTTCAAGTTAGAGTTTTCTCTGAATATATACCCAGGAGTGGGGTTGCTGGATCACATTGTAACTATTAGCTTCTGCTTTCCATAGTGGGTGCACCAGTTTACATTCCCACCAGCAGTGTAGGAGGGCTCCCTTTTCTCTTCATCCTCTCCAGCATCTATTCGTAGACTTCTTAATGGTGGCCATTCTGACTGGTGTGTGGAGTTACCTCACTGTGGTTTTTGATTTGCATCTCTTCAGTAATTAGCAATGTTGAGTATCATTTCGGGTCCCTGTTGGCTACCTGTATGTTTTCTTTGGAGAAATGTTGGTTTGGGTCTTCTGCCCATTTTTGAGAGTTTTTATCATGAATGGATGTTGAATTTTGTCAAATGCTTTTTTGGTGACTGTTGAGGTGATCACATAGCTTTTGTCTTTCCAGTCGTTAAAGTGATATATCACACTGATTGATTGGTGTATATTGAACTGTCCTTGTGACTGTGAAGTGAATACAACCGGATTTTTTCTTCTTTATACTCCCTTCACCCACATTTTGTGATTTTTATGTCCTATTTATTTTACATCTTCGTGTTTATCCTTTTGCTATTAATTATAGTTTTAATTGCTTTTACAGAAGTTTTTGGTTTTATAATCTGTATACTGGCTTATTTAAATGATCTTCTGTCCTCTTACATATTTGCCTTTCCCATTGTGATCTTCCTTTCTAATAGATACTGCTGCTTTTTTACTTAGAGAAGACCTTTCAATACAAAGACCCTTGCTGCTGCTGCTAAGTCACTTCAGTCGTGTCTGACTCTTAGCAACCCTGTGGACTGCAGCCCACCAGGCTCCTCTGTCCATGGGATTTGCTAGGCAAGAGTACTGGAGTGGGGTGCCATTGCCTTCTCCAGTATTGCTGGATTCTTTTAGTTTTGCCTGTCAGGGAAATTATTTATCCTTCTTTCTATTGTAAATGATAGTTTTGCTGGATAGGGTTGTGGATTTTTCCTCTTCAGGACTTTGACTATATCATGCTCTCTCTGGACTGCAGTGTTTCTGCAAACAAATCAGCTAATAGCCTTATGGGGGTTCCTCCTTTAACTGACTCTTTGTCTTTCTCTTGCTGACTTTGGAATCTTCTCTTTAACTTTTGCCCTTTTAATTATGCTGTGTCTTATTCTGGATCTATTCGGGTTCATCTTGTTCGGAACCATCTGTGTTTCTTGTACCTGTGTATCTTTTTTTTGTTAGGTATGGTAAGTCTTCTGCCATAATTTCTACAAATACATTTTTGGTCTCCTTTTCTCTCTCTTTGCTTTTTGGAACTCCTATTATGTGTAGGTGTGTAGGTTGGCATGCTTTATATTAATCTGCTGATCTCATATGTTGTTTTCTTCTTCTTTTTTTTTTTAATTTGTCTTTCTGTCTGCTGTTCTGATTGGGTGGTTTTCATTATTCTATTTTCCAGATCACTTATTTGTTCTTCTGTGACATTTAGTCTGCTATTCATTACTTACAGAGTTGGTTTTTATCTCAGCAATTGAATTGTCTAATTTCAATTGATTCATGTTTATAGTTTCTAGTCCTTTTTACAGTGATCAGCATTTTTACTGATAGTCTTTCTTAATTCCTTTAGCATTTTTATTACCTCCTTTTTGAACTTGAGGTCTAATAGACTGGAGAGGTTGGTTTCATTATTTACTCTTTCAGGGGAATTCTGTTCTTCTAACTGGGAGAAGTTCCTCTGCTTTTTCATTTTACTTGACTTTCACTATCTCTCTGAATTTATGAAAACAGTTACCTATTGTGGTCTTAAAAAAGCATTCCTGCTCAGAGTGTGTCCAATACTTGTGGTGTGAGGGCTGTTCTGGGTGTGGATGCCAGCCACATCTTTCTTGAATGTGCTGTCATCCCCTTGATGGGGGTGTGGTTGGTGGTGTGCTGTGTCTAGAGCCTGCCTTGGTTGTGAGGTTGTGAGGTGGGGCCTCCTCTCTGCTCCATGGCTTACCAGGCAGGGTTTGCTCCCCCGTTGTTGGGGTAGAAGCCACGAGGGTAAGGATGGATCAGGCTTCGTGGCCCTTGAGTGTGTGCCCTGCCCCAAAGAAGGCGGTTGCTGAAGCAAGTGATGCCTTCTCCAGTATTGCTGGATTCTTTTAGTTTTGCCTGTCAGGGAAATTATTTATCCTTCTTTCTATTGTAAATGATAGTTTTGCTGGATAGGGTTGTGGATTTTTCCTCTTCAGGACTTTGACTATATCATGCTCTCTCTGGACTGCAGTGTTTCTGCAAACAAATCAGCTAATAGCCTTATGGGGGTTCCTCCTTTAACTGACTCTTTGTCTTTCTCTTGCTGACTTTGGAATCTTCTCTTTAACTTTTGCCCTTTTAATTATGCTGTGTCTTATTCTGGATCTATTCGGGTTCATCTTGTTCGGAACCATCTGTGTTTCTTGTACCTGTGTATCTTTTTTTTGTTAGGTATGGTAAGTCTTCTGCCATAATTTCTACAAATACATTTTTGGTCTCCTTTTCTCTCTCTTTGCTTTTTGGAACTCCTATTATGTGTAGGTGTGTAGGTTGGCATGCTTTATATTAATCTGCTGATCTCATATGTTGTTTTCTTCTTCTTTTTTTTTTTAATTTGTCTTTCTGTCTGCTGTTCTGATTGGGTGGTTTTCATTATTCTATTTTCCAGATCACTTATTTGTTCTTCTGTGACATTTAGTCTGCTATTCATTACTTACAGAGTTGGTTTTTATCTCAGCAATTGAATTGTCTAATTTCAATTGATTCATGTTTATAGTTTCTAGTCCTTTTTACAGTGATCAGCATTTTTACTGATAGTCTTTCTTAATTCCTTTAGCATTTTTATTACCTCCTTTTTGAACTTGAGGTCTAATAGACTGGAGAGGTTGGTTTCATTATTTACTCTTTCAGGGGAATTCTGTTCTTCTAACTGGGAGAAGTTCCTCTGCTTTTTCATTTTACTTGACTTTCACTATCTCTCTGAATTTATGAAAACAGTTACCTATTGTGGTCTTAAAAAAGCATTCCTGCTCAGAGTGTGTCCAATACTTGTGGTGTGAGGGTGTTCTGGGTGTGGATGCCAGCCACATCTTTCTTGAATGTGCTGTCATCCCCTTGATGGGGGTGTGGTTGGTGGTGTGCTGTGTCTAGAGCCTGCCTTGGTTGTGAGGTTGTGAGGTGGGGCCTCCTCTCTGCTCCATGGCTTACCAGGCAGGGTTTGCTCCCCCGTTGTTGGGGTAGAAGCCACGAGGGTAAGGATGGATCAGGCTTCGTGGCCCTTGAGTGTGTGCCCTGCCCCAAAGAAGGCGGTTGCTGAAGCAAGTGAAGTCCATGCAGTCTCGGTGAACTTGACCGCCACCATTGTTCCCCTCACAAGCAGCCCAGGGTCGCATCCTTTTCTCTGCTGCGATTGTCCCAGATCTAGTGAAGGCTGTGGTGTGGAGTAGGCTGGAGTTGGGGGTCAAGGTGTTGGGGCTGCAGGAATTGAGGGGGTTGTGGTGCCACCTGGGACCTGGGCTGCCTCTGTGGTAGACCTCTCCCAGGACCTTTCCGCTCTAGATCTGACAGTAAGTTGCGTGTGGAGTGGGCAGAACTAGGCTGCTTCCATTGGGAAGCCCTCCCCGCAGATACCCATGCAGGTCCTGACCGCCTCACCACTGTGTTCCTGCAGCACTGCCCAGTGTGTGTGCTGAGTGTCTGCTGTAGCTAGACGCGCCCCTGCTGCTTGGGTACTGACAGTGGATTCTGCGTCTCCCCCAAATCACATCCCAGGCCCTCCAACCTATCTCTGTGTAGCTAGAACAAGTCCTCTCCCAGGGCCTGTCTGCCTGACATCCAGTGCTTAGCTGCTGTATGCCCTTGTGATGCCTGGTGCATATGCTGACATGTCTGCCCGGTTTGACCCACCACCCTGGTGTGTACACTGACAGTGGTCTCCGTGGTTCTACTCAGACCACATCACCCCAGTCTGTCTGCACAGCTAGACTGAACCTTTGTCCTAGTCTCACACCAGGCTGTGGTGTGAGGTGAGTGGGGCTGGGGTATTGGTCCTTTGGATTGGGAAGTGCCTATCGAGGTGGCAGCCCCAGTACAGCTCGCTCTCTGTCCTGATTGTCAGCAGGCCAGCACATGTGCTTACTTGTACAGTCTGGGCTTCTCTCTTGTGTCAGTGGATTTCCCAGCTGGCCCCTCTCTTGTGTCAGTGGATTTCCCAGCTGGCATGCAGGCTCCTCAGGGTGAGGGTCCATCCATGTGGACTTCTCTTCACTGCAGATCCCTTCCGGTGGTGCCAGTCCCAGCCTGATGCTTTTATTTTTGCCCCTGTCCTACCTGATGATGTGGAGATCTTTCTTGCAGATTTGGTTGTATAGGAGGTCTTCTGCCAGTTTCTAGTTACTTTTCTGTGGGAATTGCTCTACATGTAGATGTATTTTTGATGTTTGTGTGTGTGGGAGTGAGCTCCATATCTTCCTGTTGCCGCCATCTTGATCCCCTCCGCCAGTCACCAGTAATGTTCTTTGTAGCAGAAGGAATCCCACATAGTATTATATCTAGTGCTCATGTCCCTTCAGTCTCCTTTGGGCTATGGAAGATTTTCACAGTCTTTAGTCAACTTTCTTGATCTTACCACTTTTGCAGGTTACAGACCAGTTATTTTGTGGAAAGTGTGGGTTTGTCTTGTGTGTCTTTGTGACCTAGATTATGTGTATCTGACTGGAATATCACAGAGCAGTGCTATATTCTTGTTGTATCCTGTCAGACGTCATAATTTCAAATGTCCCATTATTGATGATGTTCACATTCATCACTTGATTGAGGTAGGGGTATATAATCTTCTGTACTGTGTAAAGTTACTCTTTTCCCCTTTGTAGTTAGTATTTTATAGGGAGGTACTTGGAGATGATACAGATATTTTCTTGTTCATCAAACCGTTGTTTATGTCAGTGGATTTATGGTTTCTTATTTTATTAATTGAGTTATAATCTGTCACTATGGTTATATTATGCTCAAGGTGTCTAGGATTTGGTCAGTGGGAATGTCTTCAAATTTGCTTCTGTGTCCTTCAGACTTGTCTCCGTTTTTAAAGCACTTCCTTGCTTTGTGTTAAATGTGTTTGAGGCTCAAATTGTGCTTTTTTTTGCCTTAGCTCTAGAATCAGCCATTTTCCCCAAGGAGCTTTGGTTCTTTTAGCAGAAAACAGTATTTAGAAGTCAAGATCTGTGTAGTAGCTATACTCCTAAGTACAGGGGTGAGGGGAGGAGGATGCTCACTGCTCCATTGGCATGCGTGTGTGTGTGTGTATAAAAACATGAGCTGTCACTGGTATCTCCAATTCTAATCCAGTACCAACTCTTTCTCTATTTTTGCAGTGGCTTCTATTATTGATATGTTTGTTTGATCGGTCGCCCCACATTTAATTCCCCTCCCCTACCACCAGCATCCCCTCTCATGGGGAGCCTTCCCCCGCTCACTTGGACTGACTCCCGCATCAGCCTATTGCCCCAGCATGGTGCCCTCCTCATCCTACATACGCTGTCGCCCTGCACTGCTCAACCGTCCTGCAGGAATGTCTTTCTTATCCAGCGTGGGTCCTCACTCCCCTCAGCAGGCCTCCCCCTGCCATGAGTGGCTGCCCTTCTCACCCTGCTTGGCTGGCCAGTCCCCAGTGAGAATGCACATCTCCACTGGCTGGGCACACCTGCCCGGGGCTGCCTCTGGTGTGGACATCTCTCTCTCTGCTCTGGGCCACTGCTGCCTCCTTTCCCCATACCTCATGGCTCTACGACTGAATTGTTAGGGAAGGAAGGCTCACGGGCCTGGATTTGAGTCTCAGCAGTTGCCGTCTCTTACACATTTCCCCATATTCAGCCTCAGCATGCTTAGTGTCCCTGAAGCCCTTTACTGGTGTCTGACTTGTGCCCTTCTGTTCATCCTGCAGGTCTACTTTGAGGATGAGGACAGGGAGGAGCTGTACTGCGTGCCTCCCAGTAGCACCCTGCTGCAGGTGCTGCAGCACCCCAGGTGAGTCACCTTCATGGGGCTGGGTAGACCAGGAAGGGTGCTCAGGCACCGTCCCAGGGACACAGCCAGGTTCCCGTTTGACTGCTGAGCACTGGCCTTGTACTCCCTCCCTTCTGCCCTGGATGCAGCATTGTGAGACAGCAGCCCACGGAGCCTGGCCCAGGCTTTTGACCAAACAGGCTGCAGTGTGCTGACTCAGCCCATTGCACCGCCGCCGTGACATCCTCAGGGGGAAGTGAATGGGGCTGGCTGATAAAGGAAGCATTGCCTGGCTTTTGTACCAAAGACAGCTGGGATGTCCTTCCTGTTCCTAATTGTGCCTGTGTCCCTTGATGTTGTCATATGGAAAGAGCATTGGCTCTTAAAGTCAGACAACATCATTTAGTGGCTGTGTGCCTTTGAGCCTATACTGCCTCCCTGGGTCTGTTGGCTCATCTCTAAAATAAGGATAATAACTCTTGACTACATATTTCTCCGGTAGGAGAGAGAGTAGGAGTCAGTGCTCTGAGGCATTGAAAGAGGCAGTCTACTGTGAGAGGGCACCTTGGTTAGTTGCAGTGGGAGCCAGTTGGATTTGGCAGTTGTCTCTTAGCTTTGGGGGTTCCTGGACTATAAGGTTATGGCCTCAGTAGCTTTATAGTTGACTGTTGGGCCAATTTTCCCTGAGCTTTAAGCAAAGCAAATATCTTGGATTTAGGCAGAGTCCACTGTGCTAAGGGTGGTTGGGATTGAAAATGGTGGTTGGGTTGGATGAGGCTGGAGGACCCATGTTAGGACCGTGTATGGCAGCCTCGAATGCTCTAGGGAGCATGAATCCTGATGATGGTGTGTGGAGCCCTAGAGGGCGTTTAGGTAAAATTTACCAAGTAGTGTACAGATCTTAAGTGTAGTGTACTGTTCAGTAGTGAGACAGGAAGTAGGGGAGGATTGAGGTTTAGGAGGTAGATTGGGACGGGAGCTGGTGATGTGCTGAGTGACTCAGTGAGTGTCTGGCTGGTTTTGATGCTCCTGCTTTGGCCTGGCAGGCAGGAGGTGAGGATTTCTTAGATATGACTGATGCCTTCTCTTGGCAGCATTTTTTTGTTCTAGCCCTAAATTATCCTTCTAGTTTATTGACAGACTTTTAGCTTTCATTTTCTCAACTGTTAGTAAATTATCCAGAGTTCTTTAAAGGCCTGAGGTCTGCTCTACCTTATCTCCCAGAAAATGCAGAGAAACCTTAAATATAAAGCAGACTGATTGATGGAGGAAAACCAATTTCATGCTTTTGAGAAAGTATAAATACATTGGAAGTTATTATTTTTTAAATGATTAGCATAGGCAAGAGACTATCCAGCACAGAGGAACTTCAGACCAGCAACATCAAACTCTGAACTGGGTGCTGGGCCATGATACAGACTCCTCTGCCCAGATCCGAGCCCACAGGGTGGTGCAGAAACCCCTGGACCTGAGTCCACGGCCTTGTCTGCTGTCCAGCATGCCTGCTCCGTTTGCTTTATGCCCAGCAACGGCAAGAGCTCTAGTGACCCGTACCTCCTGGTTTTTTCTCCCCCATGCCCATCAGGACCCCTTTTCCAGTTAATGCAAGCTGAGACATGACAGCTCCCAGAAACCTTTCCTGATTTCCCTGTCCCGTAGAGGAATTCTGTCTCTTTGGGCTAACACTGTACCTCAAAAATGCTTCTTGTGCCTCACTGTCATTATTTATCTCCCTTGCTCTAGACAGTGATGGTGGCTTTTGTTTGTTGTCTAATCTGTTTTTTCAGCACAAGGCCTGGCTTACCCTGGGCACGTGCTGTTGAATGAAGGAATGAAAGCATGTTCTTATTTTACGTTTAGCCATAAACATGCATGATGCTAGAGGACCCAGAGGACTGGCCCAGAGCTTCTGGCTAGGTTCTAAGGGGGAGGGGTCATGCTCATTTGCAGACTTATAAACAACCAAGCAAATAGATGTGCTAAACTTGCGTTTTAATGTTGACTCACATCTAAAGGTTCACCTTGACTGTTGTTGGGAAAGTCCATGGTTGATTAAGATTGCAATTCAATTATTCCTCTCTTTTGTTGTGTTCACTGCAGGTACTTTGTAAAAGCCCTGACACCAACATTTTCGGTCTGTGTAGGATCCTCTGGTTTTTGTAAGAATTATCTCGGGGAAAAAAGGTGCACCAGGTAAAGTGACTGGGCCATGCTGTGGGAGCCAGGCTCCCTGGGCCTCCTCCGTCCCCCACCTTAGCCTGGAGTTCAGCACACTTGAATGAGCAAGATCTACTCCTCAAACCCAGCACTTTATTCCTGTCACCCCAGGGGCAGGCCTTCCCTGCATCATGGTTGGGGAGGAGCTGCTGCTTTCTTGAACTTCAGCCTCTCGGGTCAGACCACCGAGCTCTGGCAGGCCTTCACTTTGCTCTCTTGCTGCTGAGCTCTGTGCCTTGCTTAGGACATCCTTGGACTCTCTGTGAGTTGTGTTAACACCGGCCTCCAGCTCTGACCTGAAGACTCATGATCCAGTGACATGGTTCTGCAGCTGTGTGCCTCACACTGCACACATACACAGCCACACGTGTGACTGTAAGGTGTTAATGCCGAGAAGTCCTTCATGAACACAGAAGCCTGCTCTGTTGGGATCCTGTAGATGCCTTGGGGTGAGATGGGGCCAGGGAAGCCAGGTCCTATTTCTCCATCTTTTATGAAGACTTGCAAATTGAGGGTCCTCTAGAACCCCTAAAAAGTTTGCCGTGTTTCCTGATCTTTGCAGTATGGAGACCTGTGACATACATAGACAGTATATCAGTTTTCATATTTAGAATTTTATGCCTTTTAAGCTGGAAAATCTTTTTGCACGTTGAGTCACTGTCATCTGTTGTATTTTTGTCTACAGCTATTTGCTTCCTCCTTCCTAGAGGATTTTATATGTCCTTACCTTGCATTGCCCACCCCGTCCCCCAGTGAGGAGGGTGTGTCCCTTCTTCTGATGCAAAGGGATGTGAGTGGACATGTTCAGGCCGAGCTTGCAGAGTATGGTGTGGTGGACCATGCTCTTCCCTCTGCCTAGGAGTGTATTTCCCAGGGTGGGGCTATTCCTTCAGCTGGATGCTAAAACACGTGGAGCAGAGCTGAAGCAGCTGGCCTACAGCCATTTACTGTGACATGAATGAGAAATAAATATTTGTTGTAGTATTAATAATAAGCACTGAGATTTGGGAGTTGTTTGTTACTATAGCAAAGCTACCTAATACATCATTAAACTGAAACCAGCTGCTCTACTTAAGATCGACTAACTTAGGGTTTCTGCTGTGCATGCTGTCATCTATGAATGGCAATTTGCTGTGGAATGTTTACAAAGAACCAGGCAGCTTTCCTTCCAGTGCAGGTCCCTGCTTGTGGCTATAGAGCCGAAGTCCAGCGTCCATCATGAGCCTGGCTTAGGCCACACAGGCCATCCTCTCTCATTTCCCAGCTAGATTCTGTGCCCTTCCAGACAACAAGGCCTGTCCCAGCTTTGCTGCACTGCAGAGGCTATGGTGATGGGCAACCAGGGTGAGCACAGGAGTATGGGGCAAGGGTCCTGAGCACTCCCCTTCCATAGGAGTGGGACCTGCGGGGTTCGGGACAGGTGGCCCTCTTGTGAAGTGGATGGGTGTGGTGGGGCCTGTGGGCCTTGGCCTTAGCTCATGCCTCCGTGGCCACTTGCCCATGCCTGGGATTCCAGCAGAGCCAAATCAGAGCTCCCCACAAGGACTTAACCCTCCTCCACCTCATCTTACAGATGAGGAAACTTAGGCTCAGAGGAAGGACAAGGGCAAGGCTGAGGAGCCAGCATCTTTGGCATCCCCAACTTGAGGCAGAGCCTTTCCCACTGTCCCAGGGACCCTTCTTCCCACAAAGGGTCAGGGATGGAGGTGGGCCTCCCCAACCTGTCTGGTTACCTCCATGGACTTAGGGTGTCAGCTGGAGAACTTTGTGGGGGACAAACCTCTTAAGCCACACCCTGATGAAACACTTCTGGAGGTGTACAAGGGCAGGCAGAGAGATGACAAACGGCTGTCAACATGGACAGCAAGCATTATGCAAACCCTCATCCTAAGGCACGTTCTCAGTTCTAGGATCACAATTTTATAAATAAGATGGAGGCACACAGTCTCAACAGTGAGCATCAGACCTGGGATCTGAACCCAAGCATCTCACTCCAGAGCCCACCTGCCTCCTCTTTCAGGTTCCTTTCCTGTTGGCTTTACCAACATTTAATAGGCACCAACCAAGGGCAACCAACCTAGACAGCATATTGAAGAGACATTACTTTGCCAACAAAGGTCCGTCTAGTCAAGGCTGTGGTTTTTGCAGTAGTCATGTATGGATGTGAGAGTTGGACTATAAAGAAGGCTGAGTGCTGAATTGATGCTTTTGAACTGGGGTGCTGGAGAAGACTTTTGAGAGTCCCTTGGACTGCAGGGAGATCGAATTGATGCTTTTGAACTATGGTTTTGGAGAAGACTGTTGAGAGTCCCTTGGACTGCAAGGAGATCCAACCAGTCCATCCTAAAGGAAATCAGTCCTGAATATTCACTGGAAGGACTGATGCTGAAGCTGAAACTCCAATACTTTGGCCACCTGATGTGAAGAACTGACAGACCCTGATGCTGGGAAAGACTGAAGGCGGGTAAAGAAGGGGACGACAGAGGATGAGATGATTGGATGGCATCACTGACTCAGTGGACGTGAGTTTTGAGTAAACTCTCCAGAAGTTGGTGATAGACAGGGAGGCCTGGCGTGCTGCAGTCCATGGGGTCACAAAGAGTTGGACACAACTGAGCGACTGAACTGAATTGAACCAAGGGCAAGGCATCAGGTAGCTTCTGCCTTCAGGGTCATGCTGTTGAGTGGGTGTCATAAACCTAACCCTGGGTTGAGAACTCTCCAATAAAGGGAAATGCAGCCACAGTCTGTCTGTGCCCCCGCTGCACTCTTGGTGTGACACTGAAGGCCCTTCAGTGTCTGGCTCCTTACCGCTTCTGTGGCTCCCTCCACCTCCAGCCTTAGCCTAGCCATCCTGGCCTCAGTTCAGCTGTGGTAGGATGGTGCAGAAGTGAGAGTATCAGCTCGCGAGCCCGGCCGTCTGCTTTCTACTTCCAGCCCCTTGACCCACTAGCTGAGTAGCCTCAGGCACCAGCCCTATCTGCAACTTGAGGATAACAGCACCTTCCTCATGCAGGTGCTGTGAGAATTCAATGAATTAATCTGCATCTAGCAGCCTGCCTCATACCAAGAGTTCGACACTTGCATTTTATTCTCCAGTCTTACGGTTTTAGCTTACGGCTTTTGTACATTGTTTCCTCTGGAAGACTCCTTCCCCTCCCTCCATTCCCACTGTTCCTCCCTTCATTTAATACCTGTCAGGACCTTCCGTCAGGTCCAGCTGCCTCCTCCAGGAAACCCTGCTGGCTGGCTTCCTCCCACACATCCCATGAGTCCTCTACCTTCTCTGTGCTGGCTGCACTGGACTTGATTACTGGGTGGTTGCTTCCACTTTGGAAACTTGAGTCAAGTACGCTGAACTGTGCATTGTGCCCTGCCACGGCCCATCACAGTAGCTCCTCAGCACACAGCTGGTGCTTAACAAATAATTACTGACTGATGACACAGGAGTGATGAATTCTGAACAGACTCGGGGTGGGAGGTGGATGGAGGCCACCACACATAGGGGATGTGGGCCGTTCAATTGAAGGGATTGGTGAGGTGGGAGGGACTTCAAGCTAAGGCAGGAGCCTTGAAAGGGCATATGCCAGGGGAGCACACGTGCCACCAGGCTCAGTACTAACGACTGCCATGTGCTGGGCACTTAGGTGTGCCAGAGAGCATTCCAGGTGCTTCATGTGGATGGGCTCAATCTTGTCAGTCTCTGGGAAGCAAGGCACCATTTTACTGAGAAGAAAAGTGGCATAGAGAGGATAAGTAGCTTACAGAGCCAGCTGGCTAGTGAGGAGTGAGTCACAACTTGAATTCAGGACTCCCCTCAGTCCCTCAGGAGATACTAACAGTAGCAAGACTGGGCCCCTGCTTCCAGGAGTTGGCAACAAACCAGAGGCCCTTCCCTGCTCACTCCAAGGTTATGGTAAAAGTTCGGCAGTTTGACCTGCAATCTCCCTGACATGTCTGCCTGGGTAGAAGAATTCAGTCTGCTGAAACCCTTAACAGCATCAATGTCCTGCCCATGGCACTCCCGTTGGCCCATGGGCTTAACCATTAGCCAGTAAGTGCCTCCACCCCACTCTCCCAGCCCTACAAGGTTTTAATCACAAGCTCATTAGCACCTTGAGAGCTGCTGGCTTAATATGAGTGGACATCACCCCTGCATGGAGCTGGTGCCTGAATGTGGGAGCCTGAAAGTGCCCACCCCATTGTGCTGGCCACGTGTGTACTGCCCGCTCAACCTTCCAGAAGGGCAGCTACACTTCCCAAGCACCTGCTGTGAGCAGGCCCTGCTGTTCCTGTTCTCCTGGAGAGGAAACAGGTACAAGAAGTGTCCTGCACAAGGTCCCATAGCTGCTAAATGGCCTAGGCAGTCTGACAGAGTCTGTCTGGGTCACTATGATCTAAGTTATTATTTTAAATTAAGTGAAATCAATTTTTTTCCTAAAAGTTTGCAAAAACATCATAAAAATACTTTCCCAATTTCCACATTATAGAAAACTTTAAGAATTCTTTTCCTAATTCTAAAAGTAATGTGTGCCCTTCAGTTCAGTCGCTCAGTCGTGTCCGACTCTGCGACCCCATGAATTGCAGCATGCCAGGCCTCCCTGTCCATCACCAACTCCTGGAGTTCACTCAGACTCACGTCCATCGAGTCTGTGATGCCATCCAGCCATCTCATCCTCTGTTGTCCCCTTCTCCTCCTGCCCCCAATCCTTCCCAGCATCAGTCTTTTCCAGTGAGTCAACTCTTTGCATGAGGTGGCCAAAGTACTGGAGTTTCAGCTTTAGCATACTAAGTCGCATCAGTCGTGTCCAACTCTGTGCGACCCCAGAGACGGCAGCCCACCAGGCTCTGCTGTCCCTGGGATTCTCCAGGCAAGAACACTGGAGTGGGTTGCCATTTCCTTCTCCAGTGCATGAAAGGAAAAGTAAGTGAAATCACTCAATCGTGTCCGACTCTTAGCGACCCCATGGACTGCAGCCCACCAGGCTCCTCCATCCATGGGATTTTCCAGGCGAGAGTACTGGACTGGGGTGCCATTGCCTTCTCCTTTAGCATTATTCCTTCCAAGGAACACCCAGCACTGATCTTTAGGATGGACTGGTTGGATCTCCTTGCAGTCCAAAGGGCCTCTCAGAGTCTTCTCCAACACCACAGTTCAAAAGCATCCATTCTTAGGCACTCAGCTTTCTTCACAGTCCAATACTCACATCCACACATGACTACTGGAAAAACCATAGCCTTGACTAGATGGACCTTTGTTGGCAAAGTAATGTCATTGCTTTTCAATATGCTATCTAGGTTGGTCGTAACTTTCCTTCCAAGGAGTAAGCGTCTTTTAATTTCATGGCTGCAGTCACCATTTGCAGTGATTTTGGAGCCCCCCTCAAAATAAGTCTGACACTGTTTCCACTGTTTCCCCATCTATTTGTCATGAAGTGATGGGACCGGATGCCATGATCTTCGTTTTCTGAATGTTGAGCTTTAAGCCAACTTTTCCACTCCTTTTTCACTTTCATCAAGAGGCGTTTTAGTTCCTCTTCATTTTCTGCCATAAGGGTGGTGCCATCTGCATATCTGAGGTTATTGATATTTCTCATGGCAATCTTGATTCCAGCTTGTGCTTCTTCCAGCCCAGCGTTTCTCATGATGTACTCTGCATATAAGTTAAATAAGCAGGGTGACAATATACAGCCTTGACGTACTCCTTTTCCTATCTGGAACAAGTCTGTTGTTCCATGTTCAGTTCTAACTGTTGTTTTCTGAACTGCATATAGGTTTCTCAAGAGGCAGGTCAGGTGGCCTGGTATTCCCATCTCTTTCAGAATTTTCCAGTTTATTGTGATCCGCAAAGTCAAAGGCTCTGGCGTAGTCAATAAAGCAGAAATAGATGTTTTTCTGGAACTCTCTTGCTTTTTCCATGACCCAGAGGATGTTGGCAATTTGATCTCTGGTTCCTCTGTCTTTTCTAAAACCAGCTTGAACATCAGGAAGTTCACAGTTCATGTATTGCTGAAGCCTGGCTTGGAGAATTTTGAGCATTACTAGCGTGTGAGATGAGTGCAATTGTGCGGTAGTTTGAGCATTGCCTTTCTTTGGGACTGCAATGAAAACTGACCTTTTCCAGTCCTGTGGCCACTGCTGAGTTTTCCAAATTTGCTGGAATGGCAAACCACTTCAGTATTCTTGCCTTGAGAACCCCATTAACAGTATGAAAAGGCAAAATAATACGATACTGAAAGAGGAACTCGCCAGGTTGGTAGGTGCCCAATATGCTACTGGAGATCAGTGGAGAAATAACTCCAGAAAGAATCTGTGCCCTTAGATGGAAACAAATTCTAAAAAGCATCCTGGCCTCTAGGAGTAGAAATGGACAGGGGTGTGAAGAGGCCTGGCACTCAAGTAGTTAAGGAGATGACAATTTCAAGATTTCCACAAAGTTCCTTTATTGATGGCCCAGCAGGTGTTTCTCCCATTAAAACACTGAATATTAATGGAGCCCTTGATTTACATTCTAAGCTTGATTTACACAATGGTTTTGTTATGCACCAGCCTTTGTCCCCAAGTATTAATTCTGTTAAGTATTTCCCAGCCAGTTGCTTCTCCATCTCCCCAAAGAATGAGCAACGATAATACAGCCTGTACCTGTTGTTTTGCCAGCAACCCCATTTCATCAATTTATGGCAAGAAGTAATGTTGGCAAGTTCAGAAAGGATAGAGGAATGTACACGGTTTGCATATTTCTGTCTTTCTCCTAAGAAGATGGAACCATTCTGCAGATGTTACTTATATCTTGTTTGTGCCACTCCCCAGGAAAGTTGTGAAGCAACATAACAAAAAAAACAAAACCCAGGTCTCAATGTTAACAGCAGAACCTGAGCTCCCAATGGATTATTTCCTAAGTCATCCCATTCAAGTCATCATGGTTCCAAAGAGCACACTAAGGGTTAAGCTTTTCTTATAAGTCAGCTCAGCCAACCCAAGGAGGTGTGGGTGCATTATGAAGGCATCTCACAGATGAAAAATCTGAGATGCACAAAAGACGAGTTATTTGTCTATGATCATATACCTGCTAAGTGGAAAATTGATACTAATTCAAGGTCCTAAGCTTTCCACCAAATTATACTGCCCCTGGCTACTGCAAGAAACACTGGCTATGTTATCAAGACACCTGGGTTTCAGTTCAGCTGGATGTTGAGCAAATCACTGTGCTCCTTGTAGGAGTCTCCCTTGGAAAATGGGTATCTCTTTCAAACCTAAAGACCCTTGTAGCTCAAAGGCTGACTCAACCAGCCGTCACTCCTGCAACAAGATTGACCCGAGGTAGCCTAATTCAGGAGACGCAGCACCTGGTCTGCAATCAGGCAGTTTGGCCAGTTAGATGGGTTGCAGCAGGTTCCCACCGCAGGCTCCTCTCCCATCTGTGAAGTGAGGGCTGGACAAGCAGGCTGCAAGCTCTCCTGTTCTAAAGTTCCATGATTCTACCTTACCCTCAAATCATTCCATATCATACACATTTATAAGCGTTTTAAATTAACTAGTTTTCTATTCCCTGAAGCTGATTTTTAGAAGTGCTTATTCTTACATTATGCTAGCCTTCCATAAAGTATGCTTATGAAGCACAAATTTAAATTTAAAAAAATATTTAAAGTGCTCATTTGCACCTAATTCTAATTTCTCTACTTCAGGCTAAGTTGGTCAGACATACATAATCCATTTTACTTACTGGAATCATTTAGCCCAGGCAGAGGCCACGCAGTATAGTGAGACAGGCACAGGTTTTAGTCAGTGCCCAGATTCTAGCTCTGATACATAATAGCTGTGCATTCTTAAATTGCTTGAATGGAGCTTCCAGTTTCATCTGTAAAATGAGGATTTCACAGCACTTACCTTTAACAGTTTTAAGAATTGAACACGGCATATATAAGTGCTGAAAGCAGAGAGCTCACGTCAACCTGATAATGCACAACTGAAATGACTCAAACATTCAACCCTGCAGTGTGGGCTCAGAGGACATGCCACAAAGTTGGCGAATTAGAATCATCTGGGGAATTTTAAAACTGCTGACACCCAGGACACACCCCAGAACAGAACCTCCGGGTGGGAACCTCGGGGTGGGACCTAGGGGATTCCACTGTGCACCCAAGAGTAAGAGCCTTGTCTTACAATCCAGCCTCTCTACGTTTGCTCTCAGAATCCTATCTCCTAGCCTGAATGCTGGCAGCGCAGAGCCCAGCGGTAGCCTGGGAGTCGTTAGGGCCTGGTGTCTACATTCATCAGGAACCCTGATAGTGTGTGCTGGGGGTAAGGTTACTCTGGCATGATCGTAGTCACAAGCCACTGGGAAGCTGTTTGGCAGGCAGAACAACAGGCCAAGACAACACTTCAGTGCACTAGGAGTCAGCCTAGGAGCCCAGCCTCAGGGAGCTGACCATCAGTGACGAGAGGCTGGCAGCCACACAGTGAGCTGTGCGTGCGTGAGAAAGGTGTCGGTGCTAGTAGCAGAGCACAGGGGATGCCAAAGACAGAAACCATTACCAGCAGCTGCCGAGCATGTTTCAGGAGGTGATGGCTTTGAGCTTGGCCCTGAAAGATTCTCCGCAGGTATGGACAAGCTGTAGGGGCCGAGAATGGAGTAGCTGCTCCTGCTCCTGGGGGCAGGAGCAATGAAAGCTCAAGCTCACTGCCAATTCTCCCAGCACTCAGGCAGAGTGACCTTCTACTGATAGTTCACCTCCATCACGCATGGCTCTAGGATCCCACTCTGCAGCCAGGACGAAGTCACTGTAGCACTGGAAGCCTGCAGACACTTGAGGGAAGAAATGGTGTAACACGCATTTTCCAGTCACCCAATTTTTTCTTTTTCCAGTGGAGAAGTAGAAAAAGGAGAGTTTCCAGGCAAGAAGCTGCTGTGCTCTTAACTTGGCAGGTGTTACCAGTTTCCAATTAACACGCAAACCTCACCCCAACAGTCTGACTTTATTCAATCAATATAACATGATCTCAGTGCCAGGCCAACTCAAGAGGGAGAGTCAGGTCTCTGGAGGTGGTTTGGGGGCCATTAGCTAACTGTTTTAATTTTCCGGGTAGCTTAAACGATGGCGGACCAGAGGAAGCAGATCTGCCTGTCATAAGCCTCTGGAGGAACCAGCCAGTCAGCTGTGAGCACTTTACAGATCTAGTTCCATTTTCTCACGTCACAGATGGGGAAACTCGAAGGCCCCAGCAGGGGGTGGTCATGTCCAAGTCACTGGTGAGTCAGTGGCAGCCAGGTGTCCTGATTCTTGTCCCCAGACCCTCAGCCCACTTCTCAAAGGAGGAGGACTGGTGGGCTGCCTCTCTGCACTGAATGCAGCAAGAGGCCCAAGGTCAGACTGCTGAAGCTGGGAGGGCATCGGCCTCATGAAGCCCCCCAACCTACATGTGGTCTAGGAAACTGCTGAGAGAAGGTAGTGACTCTCCTGAGGGCCAAGATGACAACTTGGCTCCTTCTAGCCACTACCTCCAAAAAGAAGCTTCCACCGTGGAATATGAAAGATAGGTTATGTGGCGGCACGGCCAGCCCAGACAAAGGGATCAAGTTGTACAAATAATCCAAACAAATGACCACAACTGGCTTTCCTAACATGGTCTCACCTTCCACAAGCTGCTCTGTTTCTGGGGAGACGAGCTCCGGGGAGCAGAACAGGAAAGGCAGCATTTCAGTGAACACCAAGGCTGAGAGATGCAGCAGGAGGGGTCCAGGGGGTGGTTCAGACAACCTGCACTCGGCTCAGTAATTCCAGGACGCCTTCTCTGGTAAGGAAGACCACCTCTCCGGTATTCTGGCACCAAACCTCAAAATGTGCAGGGTCTTCCAGGGCCCTCTTGGCAGCAATGATCACAAAGGGGTAGCCGAACTTGTTGGCGTCTTTCAGTCTGTTTCCAATGGTCAGATGGGTCCTGTCGTCCAGCAGGACCTCCCCTTGGAGCTGTGGCACTGCCTCTGTGATGTGGTCATAAAGATGACCTGCGAGCTCTGTGGCCGCCGCCTCCTTACTGCCCTTCTTGGGGGGGATGAGACAGACTTGGTAAGGGGCCAGGAGGCCAGGCCAGCGGATGCAGTCTTCTGTAGAGAGAACTTCAATGGCAGCGGCCAAGATCCGTGTCACACCCAAGCCGTAACACCCCATTTCAGCCAGGGACGGCTTGCCGTGGACATTGATGAACTGGGCGTTGAAAATAGAGGAGTACTGGTACCCAGGTAAAACGTGTGCCCTACCTCGATGCCTTTGGTTTCGGTCAGTGGCTCCTGGCAAGCAGGGCAGTTTATCCGTGATGAGTCTAGAGTCTCCACGTTGGCAGAGAAGTGGCAGCTGGGACACAGTACAAGTCGGTCCTCCCCGACGTCCACTGGCAGCTGGAACTCGTGGGACATCGTGCCCCCGATGCTGCCCACGTCGGCCTGGACCTTGATGCATTGCAGCCCCAGCCTGTTGAACAGGCTGCTGTAGGCATCACACACCAGGCTGTAGGTCAGCTGGGCGGCCTCAGGGGAGGAGTCAAAGGTGTACATGTCCTTCATGTAAAACTCTCGGCCGCGCAGAAGACCAAAGCGGGGTCTGGGCTCATCCCGAAACTTCCTCGTCACCTGGTACAGCAGGAACGGGAGCTGCTTGTAGGACAGTGTCTTGAGGGAGGCGACCAGGGCTGTAATGGCTTCCTCGTGGGTTGGTCCTAAGCAGTATTCCTTGCCGTGTCTGTCTCTAAGTCTTAGCAGCTCCCTGCCCATTGAGTCCCACCGGTTGGTGGCTCGCCAGAGCTCTGCTGGGCTGAGGCTGGGCATGTTGACCTTCTGTCCCCCGATGGTCTGCATCTCCTGATCTATCACGCGCACCAGCTTCTCCATGGCGCGGACAGTGTAAGGCAGGAGGTGGTAACATCCGGGGCTTGCCGGGTGGATGAGGCCCACCTGCAGCATCAGCCGCTGGCTCTTACAGGTCAGGTCGCCAGATCTGCCCTCGAGAGAGAGCACCTGGTCTTCCCGAAGTTTCTGGGGCTGGAACATGCGGGACAACACCAAGCGCTTCCCTCTCCCGGGGGCACAGTGGTGAAACCTCTGAGAAGCACACTGCGAGAGCTGATGGCTGCAGGTGGCGAGGGCGGGCAGTGCTCTGCATCTTAGCAGCAGCCCTTCCATGACACCGCAGCACAGGGAGGCACTTGTGCCTGAAGAAAAGAGTCGAGCAGAAGTACATGTTAACTGTGATCTGACACCTGCAGCAGTCAGCACAGATTGGCCTGCAATAAAACTTCTACGACAGCCACCAATTTTGCGGATGCAAAAGGATATAAACTCTTTCAAGGTTCTTGATTTATACTGCCACACTTAGTGAGCACCCCTAATCATCAGCACATCCCACAGAAGAAAAGCTCTCCTGCAGTATGCTGAGAACAGGTTACTAATTCCCCTCAGCTCTGGGAAGCTCAAATCCCTCCAGGTGGGTCCCTCCAACTTTCAGCAGCCTCAGTCCTTCAGCTGGTCCCCTCCGACTTCCAGCAGTTTCAACAACTTTCCCTGGGCACTGTACAAATATTATCATTTCCTTCGTGGCCCATGACCTGAAGACAGTTGGGAGGCATGGCCACAGAGCCCTAGTATGCCTACGCAGAAAAATGCAGGCCCTGGAGGCAGGACACGTGGCTCACACCTGGAGCCATCAGTTAAAGTCCCATCTCAGGCTCAAGCCAGAAACTCCTTCACCCTTGACTCCTCCTCAAGCAAATAAGTCTGTCTCCAAGACTTCTCTCAAGTCGACCCCTCACATTACAGTGGCCCAGTAGTTGTGAAATTTCAGCAAGCATCACCTGGAAAGCTTGTGGGGCCTCATCGCCGCAATTTCTGAGTCAGTAGATCTGGGGTGTGGGCAGAGAACTTGTATTTCTCACAAGTTACTGGTCACAAAGACCCGAGGCACACAAAGAAGTCCTGCCACTTCACAGTGGAGGAAACAGATTAGGAAACGAAAATTATTCAAATTTGCGACCCCGCCCCAATCTAGGGTCGGGATGCACGTGGAAAAACTGACACCAGAGTCCTCGGTCTCCGCGCCCAGAACAGAGCCCGCTCTTCTTCGCAGTGTCCCGCCCGTCCCTCAGCCCGCACTGTTATGCCCATTCACCAACCGTAGTCCCACGGATCGCCGCCCGCACAGACACCGCGACACAAACCACCGCGCCTGCGCCAGAGCGGTGCCAGCACAAGCCCGCCCCTTACCCTTCCCACCAATCACGAAGCCCGCTCTCGGGGCCTGGCCCCACCCCACTCTAGACTCCAGTGAAAGGTTTGCCGGAAATTTAGCCAAGGAGAGAGAACGCGCTCGTAGATTGGCCTAGGCAGCAATGAGTAAATCGTCCCGGAAGTGCCCTCTAGGATTGAGGGAGGTGTAACTCTATGATCAAGGCCGATCAGGTAGGTTTTGGAGTTTGGTTATTCGCGGGTTGGATCCCACGGCCCGCCTCTGTGTTGGAATGGGAGAAACACTGTAACCATGACAACAATGGGCAATGCGGCTTCGAATCTGCCCTAAGATTTTACAGGCTTTCAATTTAAATAAATTTAAAATGTTAAAGAATTGAAAGAAAGCATTCTATTTTGTCTTAAAGACACTAAGTCAAACTTTCATGAAATATTTTTTGAGCAGCTACCACGTACCAAAAGACCCTAATGCTGGGAAAGATTGAAGGCAGGAGGAGCATGAGACGGTTGGATGGCATCACTGACTCAGTGGACATGAGTTTGTGCAAGCTCCAGAAGATGGCAGAGGACAGGGAAGCCTGGCGTGCTGCAGTACATGGGGTCGCAAATAGTCGGACACGACTGAGTGACTGAAAACAGCAACCAGGTACCAGCCCCTTGTAGAAACTAGGAATAGTACACAAAATAGACAAAATTTCCTGCCTTCCGTGTAGTTTACATTCTAGTCAATTATCCAATATGGTGAATTTTAAGGGGAGGTCGAAGAACTCAGGGCTCAAGACCAGTGGTTTTTTTTAACACAATTACATTTTAATTTATTTTTAAATTTTTATTGGTTGATTCACAATGTTGTGTTAGTTTTGATGTACAGCAGAGTGAATCAATTATGCACATACATATATCCATTCTTTTTTAGATTATTTTCCCATTTAGTTCATTACAGAGTATTGAGTAGAGTTCTCTGTGGTAGTTCCTTACTAGTTATCTACATTACACATAGTCGCTCAGTCGTGTCCAACTCTTTGCAACTCCGTGGACTGTAGCCCACCAGGCTCCTCTGTCCATGGAATTCTCCAGGCAAGAATACTGGAGTGGTTAGCCATTCCCTTCTCCAGGGGATTTTCCCAACTCAGGGATCAAACCCAGTCCCCTGCATTGCACACAGATTCTTTACCATCTGAGCCACCAGGGAAACCCATGGACTGGTGGTACAGTCCATGGGGTTGCAAAGAGGCAGACAGACTTAACAACTCACACTTTCACTTTCACTTTATATATAGTAGTACGTCAATCCCTGGATTTTAAAAATTAATGTAAAAACTCCATGATAAACAAATTATAACAATTTTGTATAAAGACAGGACCCATTAGTCAGACGGTTTTAAATGCTATGGAGAAAAATTAGAGAAGGGAAAGGGTTGGAGGTCAAGTGGTTACCATTCAAAACAAGGATCAGGGAAAGTCTGGGGGGGAAGGTGACATTTTAGCAAAGACCTGAAGGAGTTGAGAGAGACTTGCAGATATCTGGGAGAAAAGTGCCCCAGACACAGGGAACAATAAGTGCAAAATGCCCTGAGGTGGGAGTTGCATATCACATAACTCTATCTAACTTATAACTGTTACAGTTTATTCAGAGCCTAAAAGATACCAGACCCAGTGCAAAACATTGGTGATTCTGATAGTGCCCCTGAGAAGCTCTCAGCCCACCAGGATCTGCCAGGAACAGCACTGTGTGATCAGTGCTATAATAGGGCTGAGAGCAGTCCTGTGGGAACACAGGGAAGGCTGGGCTTCCCTGAGGAAGTGAGCTTCAAACCAAGTCTAAGTGGTTTGGGTGAGGTTTGGCAGCACAAGAATGGCAGTGAGCGTGGAGAGGGATGTCCAGGACACTCCCAGGCGTTGAATCAGGAATGATGAGCTGTTGTGAGGGGAGCATTGAGTGTGGGAGGGTTTACATGTGTTTTCTACAGCTCCCAGCACAGTGCCTGATACACAAACCAAAGCGCTGTTCTTAACTGTGACTGATCTGGGAATCACTGTGTGCCCCTGAGTCCCAGCCCCGAGATGCTGGGCAGTACTTACAGTCCCCCGTGATCCTGAAATGAAGCCGGGGCTAGATCTGCTGACGTAGAGGAAGGACATCAGGCACACTGGTGCTGGGGCAGGAGGATGGTAGACACATGTCATCATCCGGCTCTTACAACCGAGGAAAATACCGCTTGATGAGTTCCACAACCGGCATCTGCTCACACACTAGAAGCCAGGCAGACCTGGGCTGGACCTGAGCTCTTTTGCGTGAAGAGCATCACTCGGCCTCTGCAGCCCAGCACTGTGCTCTGGGCTTTCCCAAGGAATGCAGTCCCAAAGGCTTTAGTGGGGCAACAGTCCCCGCACTCTTCCCTGGGGGCAGAAGGCGAATAATCTTTAGTATATTTTGAGATCTAAAGTAGCCTTATAATTCTTCCTGCTCTCCATGCACTTTATTACATCCCTTCCGATCCTAGAAAAGCCAGGCATCATCCTCTGCACCCTGAGGTGTTAATTATTTCTCAATTAGCTCTTCCCGGCTGTAGAGCCTTGTGGTGTGGAGAGGCCTAATGAGTTGTGGTGTTTATATCCCCCCCCATGTCTTTAGAGCACTTTACCAATGGTAACTAATTAATGCTCACGACCCCCTTGGGAGGCAGGCCGGGAACTGCTGCCTTTTACTGGGAATTTGCAGGAGGCTCTGCAGCCAGGAGCTGCAGGTCCACTCCAGCTGTGTGGTCAGAGTAGATTTACTCCGCACTGAGTAAGTCCAGGGTGGTGGAGACCAGAATATAGCCCTCTCACTGCTAGCCACCTCGTGGGTGACATCTCAATCGATTGATTGATCATTTATTGAGTGCCTTGATTTACAGAGCCCATTCATAGTGACAGCCTCACAAGTTCCCTAAAAGAGAGAGAGAAATTCATTCATTCATTCATTCATTGTCATCCACAACAAAGCAAAAGTCACTTGCCTTGGTGCCCCACAGCCATGAGCTTAAGATGCATCGTGAGCTTAGTGGTTTCCACTGGCCACTGGTCAGACTGGGAATCCCTTGTAGGCAGGCACAGTTCTGGCTCTTTCTGGATCCTCACCTCTAAGCAGAAGGCCTGGTCATGTTGGGTTCAGCAGGAGGTTTTGCTTTTTGCTTGTTTTAATATATCAATCAGTGTATGAGTGGATGGTTTGTCTACTTGGGGTCAGAGCTCCTCTTAGGACTTGCTGAGTTGTCTCTACATACAGAGCTCACAGCCTGGCACAGAGAGGGGCTCCTAGCGTGTGCTGAATCAACAGGGATGGCCGAGTTTATGGTGAACTCCCTGACCTCAACTTGCTCCTAACCTCCTGGAGAAGGTGTCTCAAAGTGGAGGTCACAGCAGACTGTGGAAAGAAGCTGTGAAGAAGGGAGAGCAAGATGTTGGGAGGGAGCACTGCAAGGAGGGGTGGAATCCAGGAGGGCTTTGCGGAGGAAGGGATGTGCAATTAGACTTAAACGATAACTAGGAGTTTTTCAGGTTAAAAAGTAGCAGAGGGTGAATAGGAGGACAGTTCGATTCAGAGGGGCAGCAGGTCACACTGCTGTAAGGAAAAAGGCTTCAAGATAGTCCTGACTGGAGTTAGAGCAGCCCCAGGTGTCAGGGAAGCACAGCCAGAAAGGCAATGGGCACCGCTGTCAGAGCTCGCTGGAACCGACTGTGAGTTTTTATCTCTGAGGCTGGTGACGTTGTTTCTGTGAAGGATGCCCCCACCAACGTACACACATCTGTTTTGAGGCTTAACCCGAAACAACAACTCCTCTGAGAAAAATGCCTGGACATTTTGCATTCCACTCTAGAGCATGTTATTTGCTATAACTTGGAAACAAGAGTCATCATCACTTCAGAAAGATGGCCGCCTCTTCTGCTGAGAGCGCTGACCAGTGTGAGCGGCAGGCTTGTGGGTAATGGAAGGGTTTTATACCGTAGAAGAACATAGTCAGTTGTGTTTCTTTGCCTGAGTGAGGTGTGAGCTGAGATGGGAGGAGGGGGATGGAGAAAGAGGCCAGATGGGAGACTCCTATAGTGGCCCAGACTGATGCGGGGAGAGGAGGAGACAGGCTCCAGAGGCCACTGGGACAGGCCACTTGCTGGACTCCTGAACCCACCCCCGAACCTGGTAGCCCAGACTGGCCCAGACAGACTAGACGGGAGGTGGGAACGTGGCCTTGCCTGGGAATCCTGCCCAGCCGATTCCCAGCCTTGAGACCTTGGGCCCGTTGCTTCCTGGTTTCTTCAGTAAAACAGAACGCCATCTGCGGCTGTTGTGACAGGCCCGTGAGAGATGTGATTACAAGTGTCCGGCTCGGCCTTCAGTCATTCCGACTCTCGGGACTGCAGCTGCCCTCGCCCACCGTGAGGAGACAGCCCTCGTTCTCCTGCCACCTCTGACCGCTGTGTGGAACACCAGTGCCTTCTGTCTGCAGGGACCTCTTCCGCCTGGGCTCAGAGTGCCCACTTGTTCATTTTCTCAGTGTCCAAGTCTCGGATGATTAGACATTAGAAGGGAGCTGAGAAAGCGGGCCTCTTTTTTTAAATCAAGATTCCTCAGAATGTAACTGTGGCACCAATCGTCATCATCATCATCATTGTTCATTATGTATCAAGAATAGTATTAGACACTTTACACCTGTATGTGATTAAATCCTTACAATAAAACCCCTAGAGGTATAATTATCACTGTTATGTCCATTTTGCAGATGAGACAACCAAGCCTTGGAAAGTTAGTTGGCTTGTGCATGGTCAACACAACTAGTAACAGGGAGAGAAAGGATTCATCTCTAGGTCTGTCTGATGCACAGCCCAATCTCCCCACTCAGAGCCTCCAGTGGCAACTTGTTTGTAACAAACATACAATTCAAGTTGTGGAGCAGTTACCCAAAGAGACCCTTTCTGTCTGACTGGATACCCTCTGCTGGAGGCTCACTGGAGACCATCTCAAATGGTACCCTCTTAAGGAACCCGCCCTTGAAGTCTCCTCTGGCAGGGCCTCCCCACCTCTCTCTCTCTCTCTTTTTTTAAAAATAGTATTTATTTATTTGACTGCACTGGGTCTTTGTTGTGGCACACAGGATCTTCAGTTGCAGCATGTGGAATCTAGTTCCCTGGCTAAGGAGCAAACCCAGGCCCTCTGCACTGGGAGTGTAGAGTCTTAGCCACTGGACCACCATGGACGTCCCCCCTCCCCCTCTCTTGAGACCATTCAAGTTCTTTCCTGACTCTCTCCTCTGACCTACTCTCTCCAGGTGTGTCATAGCTGAGTGTGTATATGTGGTGGGGCAGATAGAGCTGAACGCAAATCCTCGCTTTGTCACCCACTTACAAGGTGCCTGGGGGTGAGATACTCAATGTCCCTGAGGATCCAATGCCTTCATCCTAAAGACAGTGATGACTTCTCCTCCATGGACTTGTGATGAAGACTCACGGAGTTAGCCCGGTACAGGGCTTAGCACAGTGCCTGGTGTGTATCAGGGTTCAATAATGTTTGTTATTATTACAATTGTTCTTTAAAGTTTGTATTTATTTATAGCTCTGCTAGGTCTTTGTTGCTGTGCGTGGATACTCTCTAGTTGCGTTGCATGGGCTTCTCACTGCAGTGGCCTTTCTTGTTGTAGAGCATAGACTCTGGGGATGCAGCTCCGGTAGTTAATGGCGTTTGGGCTCCGTAGTTGTGACACATGGGCTTCGGTGCCCCTTGGTATGTGGAATCCTCCTAGACCAGGCATCGAACTTGCATCCCCTGCATTGGCAGGTGGATTTTTAACCACTGGGCCAACTTGGAAGTCCTAGTATGAGGATGATGAATGGTCCGATTATGCGGATCATTATTTTTAATGATGAAAGTGCCTTGACTGGCACAAGGCTCGGCACACAGTTGGTCCTGTAGTACATACAAAACACTTGTCTCCTCACCCTCATAGGCTGCAGGCTCCCAGAGAGGAGGGCCTATTTCTTGTTCACCTATTAGCCCCTCTCAGTAAATCTGATTACTATGTAGAAAGGCTTTGTACATAGTAAAACTCAATTTTTCTGCACATTTTAATTCTCAGTACATATTTGTTGAGTTAATGTCTTTCTGAATGACTCCTTCAGTTCATAAGAAATTCTTGCTAAAAGTGCAATGAAGCAGAATCGCAGCAATAGTTAATCTGTCAGTCAGCAAGCCCCTTTTCAGCCCTTGCTTTGGGGTTAACAGCACTGGCATAGCCAGAAGGCGGCTGACACAGAATGTAGATGCCCCAAGACAGAGAGACTGATCGCATTTGTGAATTCCGAGGATGACTCCAGCAGTTTACCTGGTCACTTTCATCCAGAGGGATGACGGTAACTGAGTTCCTTCCAACAGGCCTTTGCCAACTCCTAACAAGGAGTTGTTAGGTGTGAGTGCGCCAGGTGGAGTTTACACCCTCCAAGACGGGTGGCTTAGAGAGAGCAAGGCAGTGTCTGGAGGCAGATAGGCATTGACTGGCTGTGTGACCCGGGACAAAGGACTTGGCCTTTCTGGGTTTCGGCTGCCTAAAATGGGGTCAGTAACCTCTTTGAAATGCTATGAAGAGTAAACGAACAGCACTGTAAAACAACTATGTAAATGGAAAGCTCTGTCTTTATTAATAATAGAAATATCTTCAGATCATTCTTTTGTAAGATTAAATGTGTAATGAGATGATAACTTTTAAGTAATTAAATGGAATATGTATGTAAAGCCCATGAAGGGCACATGGTAACTAACGCTCAGCATAGGATGAACTGTTGTTAATACTCCAGCATGGCCCTCCGTCTGCTGCCCCAGTACCCAGAGGCTCCTCCCCGCCATGTCCACGTGGCTTACTCCTTCACCTGCTTCAGGTCTTTGCCCAAATGTCATGTTCACAGTTAGGACCTCCTGACACCCTAATTTTCACCACAGTCCCCACCCCTGCTGACGAGCACTCCTGATTCTCTCTCCCTTTGTTTTTTCTCCACAGCATTTATCATCATTTAACATACTAAGTATCTCGTTTGGGGTTCATTGTGTTAGATTTCCCCCCGCTGCCCCCTGACTTCACCCCAATAGAGTGGAGGAGGCAGTGATTTTTGTTTGTTTTGTTCACTGCAGCAGCCCCGGTGCCTATTCCAACGGGCACCAAACTTTTTCTGCAAAGGGCCAGACAGTAAAAGCTGTTTACTGTTACTGTTTACTATGTTCTACAGGCCATATGGTCTCTGTCACAACTACTCAACTCTGCTGTTATAACAAGACAGCAGCCATAAACATACATAAGTAAATGAACACAGCTGTGTTTCAATAAAACTTTATTTACAAAAACAGGCAGTGTGCCTAATTTGGCCTATGGACCATAGTTTGCCAACCCCTGGCGTAGATCACTATCTGGCACATTATAAATGCTCAATAAAGATTTTAGAAAGATGGTAATGATAACCCTGTATGCAAGGCAGCATAAGAGACACAGATGTATAGAACAGTCTTTTGGACTCTGTGGGAGAGGGAGAGGGTGGGATGATTTGGGAGAATGGCATTGAAACATGTATAATATCATATAAGAAATGAATCGCCAATCCAGGTTCGATGCAGGATACAGGATGCTTGGGGCTGGTGCAATGGGATGACCCAGAGAGATGGTATGGAGAGGGAGGTGGGAGGGGGGTTCAGGATTGGGAACACATGTACACCCGTGGTGGATTCACGCTGATGTATCGCAAAACCAATAAAGTACTGTAAAGAAAAAAAAAAAAAAAAATCAGGGCATTTAAGTAAAAAAAAAAAAAAATATATATATATATACTCTAAAAATAAGATATTAGGTCTTCCCTAGTGGTCCAGTGGTTAAGAATTCACCTGTCCACGCAGGGGCATGGGTTTGATCCCTGGTCTGGGAAGATTCCACATGCCTCGAGCTGACTAAGCCCATGCTCCACGACTACTGAGCCCATGTGTCCTAGAGCCTGTGCTCTGCAACAAGAGAAGCCACTGCAGTGAGAGGCCCAAGCACGGCAATGAAGAGTAGCTCACGGCAGCTAGAGAAAACAACGCGTCACCACGAAGACCCAAGGCGGTCAAAAATAAAAAGAATTAATTAAAAATAAGATACGAAAAATCTTACTGTTCATATCATTTGATCCTATAATTCCACTTCTAAAGATTTACATCCTAATAAGCCAACCAAAATGGAATCAGCTTTAAAAAATATAATTGTCATGATATTATTTATGATTTTTTTAAATAAAAGGAGCCCTATACAGCCTAGGGGATATAGCCAATATTCTATAACTATAAATGGACTATAACCTTTAAAACTTGTGAATCACTCTCATACACCTGTAACTTACATAACATTGTACATGAACTATATATCCTTTAATTTAAAATAATAATTTAAAAAATGGTCAAGAGTGTAAATTAAACAAAAAGATTTTATGAATGAATGATCATTAATGTTAACAAATGAATATTAAAAATGAGTTGAGTCAGTGAATGAATGAGCTATAAGACACCTGGTATAAGGCATAGTACTCAAACACTTATTTCTTCCTATTTTTAAAATTTTTATTTATTTTTTAATTGAAGGATAATTGCTTTACATAATTTTGTTGGTTTTTGCCAAATATCAACGTGAATCAGCCGTAGGTACACATAAGTCCCCTCCTTGAACCACGTTCCCATCTCCCTCCTCCTTCCTATTTTATACTTAATAAATACTACAAGGCAGGCCATGGTGTATTTATTAGAGGTACAAACAAGGTGCCATGTGAGTACTTGGAGGTGGCAGAGTCTTCCTCTTGGAATGAGGAAGGATTTCAAGGGCATCTAAAGCTTGCCCCCCACCTCCCGAAGCAGGTCCTGAGTCAAAGATCTGAGGGTACATGGGGCTTCCCTGGTAGCTCAGCTGGTAAAGAATCTGCCTGCAATGCAGGAGACCCCAGTTTGATTCCTGGGTTGGGAAGATCCCCTGGAGAAGGGATAGGCTACCCACTCCAGTATTCTTGGGCTTCCTTGGTGGCTCAGCTGGTAAAGAATCTGCCTGCACTGTGGGAGACCTGGGTTCAATCCCTGGGTTGCGAAGATCTCCTCGAGAAGGGAAAAGCTACCCACTCCAGTATTCTGGCCTGGAGAATTCCATCAACTGTATAGTCTGTATAGTCCATGGGGTCTCAAAGAGTCAAACACGACTGAGTGACTTTCACTTGTACTTACTGGTTTATTTGGGAGATGATCTCAGGAAACACTGAGAAGAGAGTAGGGAAGTGAGAAGAAAGAGCTCGAAATGAATACAGGCTGTGATAAAAAATGAACAGCTTACTTCTATGGGCCACTGGGCCTTAATCTCACATTCCTCCCAATTATCCTATCCGCTCCCCCACCCCGGCTTATGAGGCTTGGGTATTGTTGCAGTTTCCATGCCCTGTTGGTTGACAGCTGCTCCCAGGGCTTTCAGCTGCCCAGTGCTTCCAGACAGGTGGAGAGTGTCAGGAGCTTGCAGTCGGATGACCTTGCTGGGTACCTGGTGGGTGAGCAGAGAGGGGCCACTGAGGTAATACATGAGCTAGCTCTGCAAGATAAACACAGTCTTGTTTAAGATACTGTTTCCAGGTTTTTGATGCCCACAGTTTAGTTCAGTCGCTCAGTCTTATCTGACTCTCTGCGACCCCATGGACTGCAGCACACCAGGCCTCCCTGTCCATTACCAACTCCTGGAGTTTACTCAAACTCATGTCCATTGAGTTGGTGATGCTATCTACCCATCTCATCCTCTGTCGTCCCCTTCTCCTCCCGCCTTCAATCTTTCCCAGCATCAGGGTCTTTTCCAATGAGTAATCCTATCAGGGACAGTTGCTAATCGCTGTTCCAGCAGACAGACAGAGCATCTTCTGTCTTTTGCACCCAATTGAAAAACTCTCTGGGAAGGACTCTGATTGGCCCAACCTTGGTCACGTCAGCATTTGCAGTCAGGGGTGGGGTATCATGATTGACAGCCCTCTGCTACCACTCCAAGTGGGGAAGGAGTGGTTAGTAGTCCAGGAAGGAGAGGTGCTGTTCCCAGCAAGGAGGCACACAGCAGATGGTGGAGGCAATCGCTCTCCACCACAGTAGGGGTTCTTCTATTGGTTTCTTTGACTTTGTGGATTACAAATAAAACTCACAGAAGACCTGTAATTTAATGAAACGATTTACATGCTAAGATAGAACAAGTCCCAGCATAGAGCTATTGACTAGTTTGGAAACAAACATGAAAAGTGCATTCAGTTTTTTTTAGTGTGTAGTTAATAGAGCAACATATGTGATAGAACAGAAAAAGTAATCTAAACTCAAAACAGTTAAAAAGTCATTCATTAGTACTCTTTAGCTGCCTGCCTTGAGGGGCCTCAGGAAAGTTACTGAACCTCTCCAAACCTCAGTTTCTTCATCTGTAAAATGCAGACAGTGCTAATACATAGCTCCTGGGCTTGGGAAGGTTAAAATGAAGTGAGGTGTGTGAGACATGAGCCATGGGGACTGGCCAATGGAGAGTTCTCAGTAAATAATAGTTTTGATGATGACTAGGACAACTTTAAAATTTTTTAAAAATTATTTATATATTATAATTGGAGGCTAATTACTTTACAACATTGTGGTGGTTTTTGCCATTCATTGACATGAATCAGCCACGGGTGACAACTTTTTTTAACCTCCCTGTGGGAACCTTCTGTGCTCAAATTGTTCTTCTGTGGCCACCTAGGGCCAGCCGGAGCTTTTCCACAGCTCCACAACAGCTTTTACTCACCACTGGTGGTGGCTCAGATGGTAAAGAATCCTTGATCCCTGGGTTGGGAAGATCCCCTGGAGGAGGGCACGGCTGCCCACTCCAGTATTCTTGCCTGGAGAATTCTGTGGACAGAGGAACCTGGTGGACTTCAGTCCATAGGGTCACAAAGAGTTGGTCACAACTGAAGCGACTGAGCAAGCTCTCTGAGAACCTGCTCCTCCCACCTCTGCTTCTCCGCATCTCCAAACTGGAGAGGTCACACCCCAAACAGACCTGGTGTACGGGAACGATGCTCCAGGTAGGCAGAACACATCGACCAGAAACAAGCAGGCAACAGGGGCCAGTACTACCAACAACGTGCAGCCTGGAGGGGCGCCTGTGGGAGGAGCCGGAGTGGGAGGGGGAGGCGGTGTCCTTCACTCCATCAGCAAACCTTGCCAGTAACTTCGGCCCCACAGAGCCAGAGCTAGAGCCAGGGAGGGTTTCTTGCTGGAAGCATGCCCACGATGCTGGGGATCTGTTTCCATCTGCTCATTTTACTGCTGAGTTGTAAAGTGCTAAATGTCATTATCCTCCCCTTCCTTAAACAAGAAAAAAAGTTAACAGCCTGAGAAAAGGAGATATTTCACTTCATTTGGCACCCAGCCACCATCATCCACACAGGGTGTTCCCTCGGGGCTTGATTGCGGTTGGGAGAAGCCCTGGTCTGTTCTGCTTTCAACTGATGGTACCGCTCTGTGTCAGCTCCAGGCTGGGCACCGGCGGCTGGAGGCAGGTCAGAGCTGGGCCTGGCTGCCAGTAGAGTAGGCAGCCACCCTCCCCCTGAACTCCTCAAACACCTTCCAGAGAGAATGGGGGCAAGAGCAAAGTGACCTGTTCAAGGTCACAGACTGCTTTTTAGCATCTGCTCCCGGTTCAATTCCTGGGTCGAGAAGCTCCGCTGGAGAAAGGATAGGCTACCCACTCCAGTATTCTTGGGCTTCCCTTGTGGCTCAGCTGGTAAAGAATCCGCCTGCAATGCAAGAGACCTGGGTTCGACCCCTGGGTTGGGAAGAACCCCTGGAAAAGGGATAGGTTACCCACTCCAGTATTCTGGCCTAGAGAATTCCATCGACTGTATAGTCCATGGGGTCACAAAGAGTTGGACACGACTGAGCGTCTTTCACTTTCACTGTCTGGTGAAGGTGAGCATAAATCAAGACATATAAATGACATAAAAGAAGGTTTCAACGCAACAGAAAGACAAACTCAGAAAACTTTAAAAGTGGACTGATGCCTTCAAGAGGTAGTGATCTGCCTGTCTACCAGCGGCATGCAAGAGGTTTAGATACTCTCTCAGAACACTCACTGTTGAGAGGAGTTCTGGTTTAGATGGAGAGGCTGGAAGAGGTGATGGCTGAGATTATTTTCAATATTGAGCTTCTAGAAACCTATAACTGAAAAATCTCACCTGTTTTCACGATCTTAAACGTGCCTTGCTCATACTGACTAAACAGGAGTTTCCAGCGTCTGATGTTGGCTGCTAGACACAGAGGAAGGAATGGGCAGGCAGCGCAAGGTGCGATTCATCTTCATTACTCTGATTATGGGGTCATTAAGGCTTTTACTCTGCAGTGTCCCCTAAGGAGTGCCTGCTGCTTCAGCTACGTGACAGACAGTTGTCCTCCCAGCCGCCCACTAGGCAGGGCTGTTTCACAGGACTTGAAGCTGTAATTGAATAAAGATCACCCGCCCTCCAGCCTCCTACTACAAGCCAGAGCCGTGATCCCAGGTGCCTGCCAGGCCTGGCCTCTGCAGTGCCTTGATGAAGAGGGGTGGCCAAGGCTAGGTCCTGAGCCCCAGGGATAGCCACCCTCTCCTCCCCACTGGGCTGGGGGACAGGCCAGTAACACAGAATGAACATGACCAGTGTGGAGGGTGGGATAGCCAGCTTTGCCAGTTTATACCTCCGAGAGCATCACACTGCGTCTTCCACAGTCCCCACTGTGGCCCACAAGGCCCTGCATCACCCATTCTATATGCTCCAGACTGTGAGCTCCCTGAAGCCGTGGGCAGGAGCTCGTCTGCTCTTCACTTAGCCCCAGAGCCTGGAGCTATGCTTGGCGCTTGACCAGTGCTTGATAAATGTTAAGTAAGTGATTTGAAGACCTATAGTCTTCCTGAACTTGACAGAAGTAAACTTGGCAAAGGAGGCAGCCCAAAGGGCAGAGATCACTGGCCCAAGAGTCTGGAGGTGGAGTTCAAGTTAGTATCTGTCTTTGATTCATGGTTTGACCTTGGGCAACTCCCTGCTCCCTTGCCTCAGTTTCCTTATCTGGGCCTCAGCTTCCCGGCCACAAATTTGGGGATTTTGCCTAAAGCTGGAGAGGAGGTGGAAAGAAAGCCCATGCTTTATCATTGAGCTCTAGCCTGCAAAGTTCCCTAGGGGGTAGTCTTGGTCCCACCCTCAGCCCTTGTGGACCCGGTGATGGAGTCACCTGTTTGGGAATGAGGTAGCCACATCCCTGCTGTGAGTTTACTCAGTAACAATAACCCAAACTGAGCCTATCTTACGTGCCAAGCTCAGTGCAGGGCCATGGGGCTGAGTCAGATGTGGCCCTGGTTGAAAAGAACCAGAGTCGATGGGGACAACAGACATGTGAGATCATTATGGTGCGAGGATAAAGGGATGTAGGCAACGCAGAGAGACACAATGCCCTAAGAGTGTACACAAAGCGGAGTGATGGATGAGAGCTGGAGGATTTGGCAAGAATTCCTGGAAGAGGCAGCTTTGAACTGAGCACTAGGGATAAAAATGACAGGAAGAAAAGTCAGTGGAGGAATAGGATGTACAAAGACACAGAAGTAAGGCAGTTTGTGAGCAGGGAGACTAGTACACTGTGGGGAGGGAGCAGGGTGGGGCCAGGTTGTGTTGGTGATCCCAGGCCCAACTCTAGCCCACTCATGACACACTTCCCAGGAAGGGCTGTGTCCCAGGAGGCAGCATACAATGGGGTAAGTCTGGTTCAAAGCCTGGCTCTTTCCATGCTTATCTGCGACCTTGTTCAGGGTCTGTGTGTTCCCATCTGTAAAATGATGATTGCAACGCCTACTCTTCAGGACTGGTGAGAGAACTGAATGAGTTTACGTGTATCAAGTGCCTTGCACATAGGAGGCAGTCCTGGAAGTGGGGCTTCTTTTCTCTTTTCGGCTTTTGGCTAGTATGCAGATTCTCCTGACAAAAGCTCTAGTAGGTATTTGTTAGTCATTTATATGATTAATGTGAATGAGATTATCAGAAAGAAAGTTTATTGAAAAGTTTTGGCAGGAGGAGGAGGCAGTGGAGGGAGAAATGCAAACCTTGGGGACAGGAAAAGCAAGGAAGAAAACAAACTGGGAGGCCTAGGGGAGCAACAAACCTCACCAGCTTCCCAGCTTTACCAGCAAACCACTTTGAATTCACTTTGTCTGTCTGGGAAGTAGGACAAGAAACAGATGGGTTCCTGTCTTCCCTGGTGGCTCAGTTGGTAAAGAATAGGCCTGCAATGCAGGAAACCCAGATTCAGTCCCTGGGTTGGGAAGATCTCCTGGAGAAGGAAACGGCAATCCATTCCAGTATTCATGCCTGGAAAATCCCATGGACAGAGGAGCCTGGTGGACTACAGTCCATGGGGCTGCAAGAATCAGACACGACTGAGTGACTAAACCACCACCATCTGTCCTAGGGAAGGTCACAGTCATGGGTAGAGAAGGGGTGCGGGAGAAGTGGGCAGTGTGTGTGCTGCCTGCTGTCCAGTCACCTCCCAGACTCTGCTGCAGTGGAGAGGAAGGAAGGAGGGAAAGGAAGTCTTCATGAGCCCTGGGATGGAACTCAGAGGCCTTGGGTGGCCTTACTTTCCAGATTTCACAGGAACCTGGAATGACAGCATTATGCCAATGGATATCAGAGGGCCCTGGTGACAGGTGACACATAAACACTTAATGCTTTGGTGTTATCAGTTTATTAGTAGTTTTCCAAACCTGAAAAATGCTGTAAGTAAGTTGGAGGGACAGGATGGGGAGGCTAGGGAGTACGACTCTGAGCAAGCCACTCCCCTTCCAGGGCTCTCAGTCTTCCCAGAATGAGACATCTCTAGGGACCGCACGTCTCAGTCTGTTCTCCACCTATCACTGGGACATGAGAAGTAAGGCAGGGGTGCTGGCCTATCCCTGGTACTGTCTAAGTATCAGGAAAATGAGTAAAGCAGTGAGTAAAACTTTTTTTTTAAAGTGGGGGAAGGAAATGCAAAATAAATCACAAACTGTTATGGACCGGTGGTGGGGCGTGGGGGTGGGGGGAGGTGTCTTGTCATTGTGATTACATACAACCAACACTCTTGCAGTCTGGAAAGAACTTGGCTTTTTCGAGTTTTAGGTTAAATTAGCTCTTGTTGGAGAAGGCAATGGCACCCCACTCCAGTACTCTTGCCTGGAAAATCCCATGGGTGGAGGAGCCTGGTGGGCTGCAGTCTGTGGGGTCGCTCAGAGTTGGACAGGACTGAACGACTTCACTTTCACTTTCATGCATTGGAGAAGGAAATGGCAACCCACTCCCAGTGTTCTTGCCTGGAGAATCCCAGGGATGGCAGAGCCTGGTGGGCTGCTGTCTATGGGGTCGCACAGAGTCAGACACGACTGAAGCGACTTAGCAGCAGCAGCAGCAGCAGCAGCAGCAGCAGCAGCAGCAGCAG
>SJYC01104472.1:0-29309 GCA_006408675.1 Madoqua kirkii
AGCAGCAGCAGCAGCAGCAGCAGCAGCAGCAGCAGCAGCAGCAGATCTTGTTAGTAGGACCACAAGAATCTAGCTTGGTGGTTCCCAGATTTGCTAATAATCAAAGTCGAAGTCTTTGACAATAAAATTCTACATCTATGATTCTATAACTTCGATTTCAAGAGTGTAAAATTCCAAGATTTCCTTCAGTGTCTGGTAGAAGGTTTGAGACTGGGCACAGGCGGCACTTCCTTGGGTGGGGCCCTTACATTCCCCTAAGAAAAGAAAAGTCAAGGGAAGATTCTACCAATGGGCCCAGGGAGTTTGAGGGTCTTTCAGACCAAGTTGGCCAGGAAAGAGGCCTGCTGGGAGACTGTTAGAGGGCAGGAAAAAGCGCTGAGCAGCCGGGTGTAGACTGCGGCCTTGCCCTGATCTGTGCTCTGGCAGCTGTGCCCTCTGCTCTAGCCACGACTTCTCCCACTGCCAGACCTGAGACCTACTCCAGTGGAGGGGCCCTTATAAGGATAGAGTGTGGCTCGCAGGAATCCAGTAACAGGCTCCTGGGTACTAGCGCACCTGCCAAAATGGAGGCAATTATCTTCTGTATCTCTTGGGAGACACCACGTTACTTTTCTGCATATTTGCACAATTTGGGCCTTCCCATTGGCAGTTCCCCACTGGCCCCTCGCGTCTGCCCCCAGCCTCCCTTGCTCTCCTGGATCAGGCTGTTTTGCCTTCGTAGACACGTCCAACTGTCCTTGTGTCTCAAGGTCCCCATTCTAACTTCTGGAAGACAGTCTGATGGGCTCCACTTAACCGCCAGCCTATGGCACAGCGAGCCAGTTTCCAGCGCCTGGACCAGGTCCAACCATCTCCGAGCGGTGGGGAGGGGCAGGGAGCCTCAGGGACCCTCAGACGGAGAACGCACGGCGGTCCCGCTGGGAGCTCGCTCCCTCGCCCTTGCGCTCCATGGTTTCGAAGAGTAACCGCACCAGCGCCGGCCGTCCCTGAGCCACCAAGGCCCGGGCCAGCCCCAGCACCTCTCCGTGTGCGCGCGCCACACGCGCTGCAGCTCCTGCCGCAGGCGCGCCGCCGGGTACTTGTCCTGGGCGCGACGCAGCCACACGTCCACCTCGCGGCCCACCTCGCAGTCGCTGAGCTGCGCCTGGCTCCACTGCGCCAGCAGCGCCTCCAGCAGGCAGCCGAAGCCCTCGGCGTGGCTGCAGCCCGAGTCGTCCAGCTCCAGGGCGCGCTTGAAGCAAGCCGCCGCGTTGGCCTCCTCGCCCTTGATGCGCAGGCACTTGCCGCGCAGCAGCTGCAGCTCGGGCAGCGTGGCGCCCAGCTCCGACTCGCCGGCCTTGGCCAGGAAGACCAGCGCCTGGTTCAGCGCCGCCTCGTCCACCGCCAGCAGCTCCTGCACGGCGTCCACGCCCATGTAGTAGTAGACCTGGGGTGGGCGCGGCGGCGTGAGCCTTCCTCCTGGCTCTCTCGCTGCTCCCCCTTCATTCCATTCTCACTACTTACTGTTTTAAAAATTCCATGCATTCATTCCCATCCTCCCCTCCTTCAACAATTATTCACCGCAAAGTTTGGTCTCCCTCTCCTGGAGAAGGAGACAGTGCTCTCTCTGATTCCAGCTCCAGCCCCACCAATCTTGGCCATATAACCTTGAGCCGGAACCTCTCAGGGCCGCAGTTTTCTCTCACAAAAGATACTGCAGCCTCTCGGTGATTATTCCCTGGGCACAGAAGGACTCAGAATAATGGCCCACGCTTTCTGAGCGCTTAGAAAGAACTGGGCCCTGTTCTGAGCTGTCGGTGCATCACCACCTATAACCCTCCCTTTAGCTGTAGGAGGCAAGTAAAGTACTGTTATCAGGCACAAGGATGGCCCCCACATGCCTCTCTGTGTCCTCAGTGCCCTGGCCCGACAGAGTTAACAGTTTTTGTTTAGTAAGCCATTGACTACTCAAGCCAAGAGGCTGCCTTACCTGGCCGATGTCCAGGTAGGTCTTGAGGCCTGGGCACACCTTGACCACTTCCTCGAGGTCAGCCTTGGCGCAGGCAGGTGGTTCCTGTCAGGCATGCCCCCAAGCCCCAGCTTGCCTCGCTCCAGGTCGTGCAGGTAGGCTCTGATGTGTATCTGCCCACAGAGAGTCAGCTGAGGGAAGATGCTCCAAGCCAGGACCCCTGCCTGCCTTACTGTCATCAATAAAGCCTGTGTTTTTTTCCTCAACAGCAACTCAGAAAATTTCTGTAGTGCAGGTGAAAGCCCCTGAGACTGGGACTCAGAAGTGCTGGGTCCTGGTCCTGTGCCAGATTGGACCAGCCTCTTTCTGGGCGCTGGTTCCCCTCTCTGTGCAATGAAGGGGCTTGGATGAAGAGCCATTCATTCATTCTCTCACTCATTCATTCAACAAATATGTCCTGAGTGCCCATCATATACCAGGCCCTGTGCTAGGTACTGGAGTGCAGTTGTGATAAGACAGATGAGGTACCTGCCATGGCAGAACTTAACATTCTACTAGGGATGATGATCATAAACAAGTAAACGGTACCACTTCAAGTGGTGATGAGTACAATGAAAAAATAAACAGGTGATGGGATGCAGCTGACTAGGGGAGGGAGGTATTTGAGATGGGATGGCAGCACTGATTTTGTGAGGGTCTGTGTAACCAAGTAGTGTGGGAAGAATGGCAGGTGGCCCCAGCTTGCAAGCATCAAATTACAAATGATTCCGGACCCTTGCTTTCATCACCACTTCCTCCTTTTTCCCCCACATCTATTTGGAGCATTTAGAAAATCTGGAGGTTCAGGAGAGTTAGGGAAGAGGCGGAGACAGAGGAAGTAAGAAAAAGGGGTTGTTGTCATTGAAGGTATTAATACTTTATAGCCATCAGTAGGCTCTGGTTCCAAGAGAGCTTCAGAAAGTGGGGGTGGGGTGGGGGTGGGAATCTTTGGCTTTGGAGCCAGTTGAACTTGGCTGAATTTCAGCCCTTCCTCCTCTTTATTTGCACGACCTCTGTGAGCCTCATTTTCCACATCTGAAAAATCAGTACACTAAGATCTTCCTTGGAGAGTTACCGTGACAATGGAGAGAGCGTGTTCTGGCCGGGACCTAGCACCTGGGGGGTGCTCAGTTTATTCATTCATTCAACAGATCGTCAGGAGCCTCTATGTGCCAAGTACTGTTCTAGAATATATAGTAGAAAGCAAAATGACAAAATTCCCTGCCCTCGTGGAGCATGCATTTTAGCTGGAGGGTGGGGGGAGAGAAATAAACATAAATCAGAAAATAGTACGTTAGGGAATGATAAATGCTAAGAAGAAAAAATAAACCAACACAGGAGGACACAATGTGTTGGTGAGAGGCTGACATTTTCAGGAAGATGGCTGCTAGCAGCTGCCTCTTCAAGCCCTCCATGAAGTGAGGGAGGAAGCCAATTGGACATTTGGGAGAAGAGCCTTCTAGGTAGAGACCCTAACTAGTAATTGCTGGCAACAGGATTATGTCATCAGGACCAAGACCCAGGGAGCAGATTCACCCTCATGTCCCATGAAAGGTAATAGAGAAGGCTGTTTAGCCTGGAGCAAAGTGAACTCAGAGGTCCAGATCTCCACCCCCAAGCAGTGCATTCTGTGGGGACTCCTAAGGGCAAATCTGAGACTAGTGTGGGGAAGCCAGAGGCATGCAGCTCTTGGTTAAATTAGTAATCTGCGGAGCAGACCATAGTGGACTGCCTTAAGAGACAGTGAGCCAGTTAAAAATATACCCAACAATAGTAATCAACCACTTATGAACTCTTACTATGTGCTCAGTACTGAGTTTTACACACAGAATCTAATTTAAGCCTCATAACAACTCTGTGAGGCAGGTACAATTACCTTCAGCCTGTTTATAGATGAAGAAAGTGGGGCTCGGAATTTACACAAGAGTGTAAGTGATATGGGATTTGAACCAAGGCTAGCTGCGTTGAGAGCCAGAGCTCTGCTTCACAACATTAGATTTCCTCCAGTACACCCTCTGCCCTCCATGAGCACCTCCCATACTCCTGGCACCTGCTTCAGATGTGACCTCACTTAATCTTCTGACAATCTGTTAACATAAATGTTATGATCTGCATCTTTCAGATTTGGGGATGTAGGTTTGGAGGGGTGAGTGGCTCACTTGTCCCAGGTCCTACAGCGATAGATGGGAGGCCAGAATTCCACCCAGGTCAGTCTGACTGCCTGAGGTGCTAATCAGAGAGGGGCTGGCAGGTAGCTGGCCAGGAGAAGGGATGAGCAGTGGGTGGTAAGCTCCTTCATTCGCTAACTTGATAATCGTAGAGAACATGAACTGTGAGCCTTGATGACACCTAAGCTCCCTTCTACCCTGAAGGCTCCCTGACCTCTGGGCTCTGGCCACAGAGTCTTGGCCTTTGTTCTCTGATTCTCAACGGCAAAAGGAGGCAGAGCTGCAGGCTGACTCACCTCGGCCCTTGTGCAGTATGCCTGCCAGTTGAGCTCTGGGTCTCGTAGGACATCCAGGGCCATGTTGCAGGTGCCAATGGCCATGTCTTGCTTTCCGAGGAAGTGGAAGATTTTGGCTAGGCGATTAAGGATGGGAAGTTGGTCCTTGGCAATCTCGATGGCCTGGGTAAGGGACAAGGGTTAGAGCAAACCATCTGTCTGGCTCTTTGCTAGAACTGGAATGTCATCTCTCAGTAGGGCCATATCATCCCCAAATTTTCATCCCCCATAACCACCTTCCAGTTCCAAGTGCAATCATATCATGGGGCCCAACACTTTGGGGTGCATCTCATTGACACTCAACTCCCAAGAGCCTAACTCACTGCCATGCTCTCTGCCGTTTTCATGGACATGTCCAGTGAATCCCTCCAGACCCCAGGTCAACCCCTCTTGCTCAGACATATCAACGTGTGCTCCCTCAGTTTTCCAGGACAGGTGGGAAAAGGGGCCAGAACTAGCCTCTGCCTCCCTCAAACTAGCACAGTGTTTCTACCTGGGCTGCAGCATCGCCCCACTCCCAGTCCAGTTACTGACAGCTCCTGCCTTGTGTTTGTTGCTGCCCCTGAGACAGTGAGCTCCTGCAGGGCAGAGGCCCCATCTCTCCACCTCTGTGCTTAGCACAGAGTGGGTTCCCAAGGAGGGGCAAAGGCAGTGTGTTAAATCAGACACAACTCTTGGAGCACACGTGAACTAGAGTTTATGCTCCACTCTGTTCTGAGATCTCTCACCAAGAAACTGCTCATCGCCCATCAGCCAACACTGTGACCTGCCCCAGGGCATCATGCTGACTGTACAGGGGGATGAGAATCACAGGGTCCCTGTCCTCCAGGAAAATCTTAAAAAACTGAGCTCAGTGTGAAAATTGCCACCGAAACAAGGTGTCAAGAATAAGGTTTGAACACCACTTTAAAGTTTACAGTAGACAGTTTCATCCACTACCTTCTTTGAGTCTCTCAATATCCTAGAAGGTGGATAGATCACATAATCAACATATAAGGAGGTTCGGGGATGGAAGTGACTTGTTTTATGGTCACAGGGCCTGTGAGCAGAGCTGGCATCCACACCATGCCACACTCATTTTCTTTCCACTGTGCCATGGGGCTGCAAAGGGGAAAAGCTTGAGGGTTCAGTTCAGTTCAGTCGCTCAGTCATGTCCAGCTCTTTGTGACCCCATGGATTACAGCATGGCAGGCTTCCCTGTCCATCACCAACTCCTGGAGCTTGCTCAAACTCATGTCCATCGAGTCGGTGATGCCATCCCAGCATCTCATCCTCTGTCTTTGCCTTCTCCTCCTGCCTTCAATCTTTCCCAGCATCAGGGTCTTTTCCAATGAGTCAGTTCTTTGCACCAGGAGGCCAAAGCATTGGAAAATTGCAACTAGCTTAGAAGACAGGCCTTGGAAATGGAGTAGGCCAGACTAGGCATTGGGAGGGTCTGACTCACTTTGCTTTTTTTCTTTGGGATGGAGAGAAAGGTTTGGAGTAAGGGCAGTTTCTGAGTAGGGCGTGGAGATGGGGAGAAACCCAGAGAAGCAATGGGTTCCAGGGAGAGGAGGCTGGGGTGTCAGGCTTTGTTCAGGTTTGGAGGGTGATTGTAACCAGGGGCACATACCTTGACAAGCAGTCCAGGGGATCAGTTCCCGAAAACCCGCAGTCATGGACACCCATGGGCGTGGTGGAGAAGGTGTCCTTCCTCTCCAGCAGCATCCCCAGGTAGCACCAGGCCAGAGCTGAGGGCCAGGGGAGAGGCATCTCAAGGAGGAGCAGATGGGGAAGGGGAGAGCAGGCAGGGGCCAGCACCACCCAGGTGTCAGCCCTGGGAGGACAAGGTGGGGGGCAGGGGCAGAAATCACTGCAGGCCACCCAGGGAGAAAGAGAAACGAAGGAGGGCAGAGGGGACTTGCGAGTGAAGGGGGAACGATTCCAGTGCCTGTCTTGTGTTTCTACATCCCTTAGGTGCCCTCATGGAAGGCGCCTTCTGCTGTCTGACCCCAGCTCTCCCCCAGCTCTGTAGCTCTGGTCCCTGTGTGATAGTGACCCCTCCCGTCTCCAGAAGGGCCTTCATTCCCCCACCACAAAACGGGGATAAGAGGCTGAAATGGGGAGAGTTCTATCACACTCTGGGTTACAGACAGGCCTGGACACGTGCCCTTGGAGTGATGTGCAGGCACGCATTTGCTGGGTGACGGGTGTGAGCTCCTTGAGGGGAACAGGGAGTGGAGGGGACAGGCTGAGGGAGAGAGAAACAGAACGAGAGGTGGAGACAGTGACAAGGCTGGCAGGGCTGCTGATGTGTGCAGGGAGAGCCCAACCCCTTCCCACTCCCCCCTGCCGCCCGCAGGAGCCCGACCTCGGGGCTGGGGGTCCGAGGACTTGAGGACTTGCTGCAGCAGGCCCAGCGTGCGGTTGAAGGCGGGCAGCCTCTTCTGCTCCTTACTGCCCAGCTCCAGGAATATGCCATCTAACCTGTGCCCAAGAAGGGGATATGGCTGATCAGAACCCTCCCAGTGGTCCCCAGGTTGCCTTGAGTCCTCCCCAGGTAGTGGCAGGGAGGGGAACTTGGAGCGCCCTTGCCATGGAGATGGGCTCAGCCATTTCCCCGCTGGGTTCCAGGCTCCACCTCCCCGTCCCACCCTGTCCCTCCCCACCATCCCATTCCCACCCCCAGGCTGACCTGATGAAGAGCGTTGCCATGGTGAAGTACCAGGCCCTCTTCTCCTCCATCGGGATCTAGGGAAGCAGAGAATGGCTTGTGCTGCTGCTATTGAGGCACTGGGGACATTGTTCATAGAGTCCCATGCTTTCCCTGAACCCCAAGAAGCAGCAAGTACACTCTTGATCATAATCCTGCCTGGTTCTGCCACTGGCTGGCCGGGTGACCCTGGGCAAGTCACTTCACTTTTCTAACCACAGAGGATTTGACAAGATGATCTGAGTGAATTCTCCAAGTAAGGGGTCCATCACAGAGCAGGGATGAGATCCGTTTCCTCCCCTCCCCTCCCCTCGGCTCCCGATCCCCCCATCGCAAGGCCCACACTCCACTGGTCACCTTCTCTCTTCCCCGCCATCTACCTGCAGCTCCCCTTTGGCCCCATCGCTCGCCTTCCACCTTCCTGAGAAGCCCCTCTAGGCATGTGAGTGAGTTCAGCTGAAGCCCAGGAACCCACCCCCCCGAACCACCAAACTTGCTTCCCATTGTTATTCTTGCTAACTTTGCTGTGCATTTAGACTGACTTGGGCACCAGATAAAATATTTATGCCGTTATTTATGGGAGTAGCTGCTCCTGCCTCTGGAAGGAATTTTAATGAAAACCAATAAAACCCCCAGTGCATATCAGCAGCTCTGCCTCAGGCTCTGGCCCCTGCCTCCACAGTCATCTCCTGTGGTTGATTTCCAGGCTCCATTCGGCACTCACCACCCCCCACCCACCGTGGCCTTCTCAGCTTAGGGTCCCATTATGCCTTCACCCCCCACCCTCAGTAGTTAGAACCAAGTGTTAGTCAAGCCAGCATTTCTGGGCATCTGTGGTGTGAGGCCCTGTGTTGGGTGCTTATGGGCTGTGGCACTGAATGGGACCCGCACCCTGGATGGACTCACAACTGCCTGGGAAGACAGACTCAGGCATAAATAATAGGGCTTGAAGGGGCACTTGCCATGTGCCAGGACCTACACCCATCATCTCAATCTCACACCCCTAAGAGGTAGGCGTCACTCCTACTTTGCCGAGGCACAGTTTGAGGTTCAGAGAGGTAGAATGAAACGCCCAAGGTCACACAGCATGCAAGTGTCAGAGCTGGGATTTGAACCCATTTGTTAATCTCCAAAGCCCTTGCTCCTCTCATCACACTGGCTTACCAATAGCTATAATATGAAAGAGTATGATCAAGACCAAGAGGTGGATGTAGACAGATGGAGCAGGAGGGGGAGGCCATTTCCAGTCAGAAGACTCAGAAGGTCTCACAGAGGGCTCAGACGGTAAAGAATCTGCCTGCAATGCAGGAGACCCAGGTTCAATCCCTGGATTGGGAAGACCCCCTGGAGAAGTGAATGGCAACCCACTCCAGTGTTTTTGCCTGGAGAATTCCATGGACAGAAGGGCCTGACCAGCTACAGTCCATGGAGTCGCAAAGAGTCGAACACGACTGAGTGACTAACACACACACACACACACACACACACACACACACACACACACACAGGGTGGGCTGTAAGGTGGGTCTTGAATTGGAGTGGTGTTTCAGAGGGTGGGGTGGGGCACAAGGGCATTCCAGATGGAGGCTCAGCCTGGACGTGTGGACAGTTGAGGAGCATGGAGCACGTGGGTAAGAATGGAGGCAGGGGGAGCTAATGCTGGCAAGTTAGGCTGTGGCTGTTCTGGGCTGGCCCGTTCAGAGGAACAGAGGAAGGGGGGGGGGGTGTGAGTAGATCCCAGTGAGTGGTGTGACTGCCCATAGGAGAGAGGTGTGAGCCCAGGGCCAAGCCAGGTCTGGTGGGAAAGCCAGACTAAGACACAGTGAGCAGAAGGAATACCAGGGGCTGTGGGAGGACGTTTCCCACATGATACAGGGGGACCCCCAGGGCTTCCAGAGGAGGGCATGCTGGAGCAGGCTTCTCAGGGACAAGTAGGAACCACCAAGGTGGATACAGCGAGAGAGGTCATCAGATGGAGGGCACAGTGTGCAAAAGCTCAGAGATGAGTGAGCAGGTGTGTCAGGGGCTGCATGCAGCCTGGAGTGACCAGCATCCCAGTTATAAGGGGCAAAGGGAGGAGCCAGCAGGAGCACATCAGGAGGGGCTCCTGAATGCCAGGCTCAGAACCTGGAAGTCATCCGCAAGGCAATGGGGAGCCATAACAAAGGTTTGAGCTGGGGAGTACCAGGATCCCATGTGTTTTTACATCCACATCACCTTGGAAAGTTACCCTGTTACTTAGGTGGGAATATGTGTATGGGGGCTTTGGCTGGGAACAGCGCTGTCTGGAAGAGAGAGCGGCAGGTCTAAGGATTAAGGGGCATCCATGAGAGCTCAGTGGAGAACACTGACCAAAGCAAAAAGCTGGGATGGGCTGCGGGATAACCTTGACCTGCTGTACCTACACAGGACCTGGGACATGGGAAGGGGACTCAGGTTCATAGGCCAAGCTGGCCAAGGACCTTGGCACAAGTCAGCACCTGTCCCCATGAAGGACCAGAGCACGTGTGCTTCAGGCTCCCTGGCTGCCTGTGGGTATGATCCCATGACCTCTGGTTTCATGCCCACTTTTAGGCTGGCTAGGCCGAGTCATGGTGGGGAGACACAGAACCCGCTCCCCTTTTCAGGCTCCTGACAAGGAAACATGACCACAGAGACAGCAGTTGTACTAGACAAGGAGAGGGCTGCAGTGCCCAGAGCAGGGACTCGGTGGCTAACAGGCCTGGCTACAAGAGGAGGGTGGCCCTGGGCGGATGTATTACCCCTTAGAGGCTATATCCTTATCTGCAAAAGGGCACTGTGAGTGCCCAGCCTTCCACAAATACCGTCAATATCTGCCCCCTTTCTCTTGGTTTGGGTTAGAGACATGCAGGGTTAGGAGTGTCTGGGAGGCTGCTTTGCCCTATTTCAGTTCTATGTGGGGCATCGAGGTCTCAGGCTCTGGCATACAGAGTCATCTTGCCTTAACCCACTTTCTAACAGCCCCCTCACCACCACTGTGCTCCTGGGGCTTCAGATGCCCCGTAGGGTCCACAGGTTCCCAAGGTTAAAGAGCAATGTGCTATTCTCAGGCTCTGCCTGGGTCGTAGCCACCCTCTTGTTTGGTATTCAAGATACAAGAAATTAAGTGATGTGTCCAAATCACAGTACATGACAGTTGGGACATAAACTCATGCCTTCATAGTTCTAGCCCCAACGCTTGTCAACAGCACTCCGTTGTTTTACTCAATCCCATTATCACATCCCTGAGACCACTGAGACCACAAAGGTGAAGCAGCTTGCTCAGAGTGACACACTGGTTACTATCAAGACTTGAAACCCAGAGGTTTCACCACCATTCTGACAGTTCTGAATAGGTTAAGCCTGGTAATCGTTTGCACTAAGTAAACAATACTACCATCTAGTGGCAGAGTGCCTGAATTGCCGGGGCAACTCCTGAATGTTAACTCTCTTCCCTTCTGCTGCTGCTGCTAAGTCGCTTTAGACACTGTGTGACCCAGAGACGGCAGCCCTACTGGGCTTGCCCGTTCCTGGGATTCTCCAGGCAAGAACACTGGAGTGGGTTGCCATTTCCCTCTTCTCTTCTACTTGAAGACTAAAACTGATTTTCAGAGAAGTAGCTAGCTGAGTGACATCTCTCTGATAAATTTCAAATGGAGCCCCTCCTCAGATCCCACTCAAGGTACCATTTGCAGGAGTGTATAGGGTTGCAAATTAGAAGTGGAGTTAATGGTATAAACAGGCCTGGCTTGAGGCCTCCCTGTGCTTGGGTTCCAACCCTCCATCCCTAGTAGAGAGAGAGACCATTCACTCTGCTGTGGAATTCCGGTCCTAAAATGAGCTGTCTCTTTAAAAATCCTTCTGGTTGTAACTGAAGCAGCAGCTGAAGCTGTTACCAGGGGCAACCTGGCAAGCCTTGGTGCGTTAAATTAAATTAAACAGGCCTCTGACTGCCCCCTCCCCTCCTGAAGAGGGAGGGGGTGTTCTTCCTCTGTCCTGGAGAATGAAGTTGCTGTGAAACCTCTGATGGCTGCGAGGAACTCACTTCCAGAGTTGATGGCTCCCAGAGGCAATATATTTGGAGACAGCCCCCTGGGAGGGGGCTGGCAGGACCTCTGCCAGGAGAAGACTGTTGACTGAGGGGCTCCTGGGGTGAGCTGGGGCAGGACACCCCACCCTTTCTGTTGTTCATCCTCATCAGGATCCCATGAGCTGGGGGCTCCAGGGTCTACGAGGGGGTGCTGGCCAGTGGGAGAGTCTGCCCAGGCTTCAGGCTGGACGGGGTCAAGTCTGGTGGCTGCTCCGTGGCAGACCTGTGGAGGGGACGCAGCGGGGCCCAGGCTCCAGTGCTGCCCTTCAGTAGCTGAGTAGATCCTGGTGCTAACTGAGGGTGAGAGGAGGCACAGGCAAGGGTTCTCAGGACATTTCCCAGCTCCTCTGAGGCCCTCAACAACATTTCTCTCACTTTAGAGATGGGCTCACAGAGGCGCATTCTTCTGATATTTCAGGCCAGGTCTCCCTCTTCAAATTCACGTTGTTACCCCAACACCTTGCTGCAGCTCTGCGCGGTGCTTACCATTTACAAAGTGCACGCATTGCAGAAGCCACGTGACCCTCAGAAAGCCCTGTGTGGAAGGTTAAGTGGGCCATCGTCACCCTGCTGGGTGAGAACACTGAGGTGAGAGGATGTCCTCAAAGACACACGACTAGTGTGGCAGCCTGGACTGAAACCTGGAAATGCTGGGGTTTTGCTATATGAATAAAGTGCATTTTATTGCGCACTTACTATAAGTGCTTACTATAAATGAGGCCCATAATTTACACGGGTTATCAAGAAGGTAAGGACTACAACTATCCCGATTTCACAGAAGAGGCACCTGTGGCCCTAAGTGGCCCCGCTAGACGGTAGCAGAGCTGGGAACCCAGCAGCTTAGCCCCAGAGTCCCCCACCTAACTACCCCAGAGGAGTGGTTCTCCCCTGGGAACTTGATAGACACGTCACACGGGCCTCTCGCACTGTGGACAGCCGAGTGAAAACGTGCATGTCTTTTTAAGAGCAAAGGATCAGCAGATGTGATCCGCAGGGAAGCCTGAAGATCCATGCTGCCCCAGCTGGGTGGGTAATTGACAGAGGTGGGTGATCTGGCAGAACCTATAGTGAATATCAGGGTTAGGATGAGACCCTACAGAGCAGGTGTGTGCTAACTTGGCAGATATACAGATGGGTCCCAGATGGCCAGTTCATTTACTTCAAAAGGTGACCCCCAAAGAAGGAAATGTTGGTCTCAGCTGGTAAAGAATCTGCCTGCAACGCGGGATTTTCCCAACCCTGGGTTCCATCCCTGGGTTGGGAAGATCCGCTGGAGAAGGGAAAGGCTACCCACTTCAGTATTCTGGCCTGGAGAATTCCATGGACTGTATAGTCCATGGGGTTGCAGAGTTGGACACTACCGAGCGACTTCCACTCCAGCTACTTCAGGGGATTTCAGCAGAAGCTCTCTCGATATACCAGCGGCTTACATGTGTCTGCGTAGGCTCTGTGTGTGTGCGCGTGTGCTCAGTTGTGTTCAGTTCTTTGTGACCCCATTGATTCTGAAGGAAAATGACTGCCTTGCAGTTCAAACTTTGCCCCTGAGGACTTTGTAATCCGTGTTTCAGAGTCAGTTCCTGAGAGCTGACTAATTCTCTTTCAGGGGAGGGGCAATGAGGAGGAGGAAGGAGAATGAATATTTCTCAACCGTCTACTGTCCACTGGCACTTCCGTGCACTGTGGCCCTGAGCCTGCAGAACAGACTGGGAAGGTGGAACACATCCTCCTCCTTTTACTGGTGAGGCGAGAGACCAAGAGAAGAGCTGCCCACCAGCCCCACAGGCCAGGGGAAAGGACCAGGATTCAAGTTCAGATCTGCCTCTCTCCAGTGCTCCTGTTCTTTCCACTTCATCACACCGACCCTGTGGAGGCTGATGCTGCAGAAATAAAAGTCACCAAGTGGAAGGCCTCAGAAATAAGCTCTTCCTGCTCAACTGGAATGTCCTCAGTGATGACACAGAGCAAGCCTCTGGGCTCTGCACATGGAGCCCCACCCCACCCCACCTGGCTCTCATGGGGGCCTGCTCCAGAAAGGCAGGGCAGGTGAGGTTCCTACTACTCAGCTCCTGCCTCAGTAGGGGTAAACAGGGGGGCTGGGATGGGAGTCGCCCCCCACTGCCTATATCTCCCCCAGGGTTCCTGGAAGGCCCACTGGCCCAGCTTGGGCCTCAGTTTCCACATCTACAAGCGGGGATGACCCACTGGTCTTGCCTCTCACAGGTGTGTGGGTGAGAGTGGTCCAGCGTGACTGGGCAGAGGGGGCTGGGTGCTGGGTGCTGAGCCATGGAGGTGAGTTACCTGTTCAGCCCTGACTGGGTTCCCTGAATGGTCTTCATGGATTTCAAGATCAGAGCAGATGGACGGCAACTTCCCATCGTCACCCCCTTTCTGGTCCTAGATCCAGGGCCATTTCTCTAGTCCATGGTCCCCAGAGAAAAGGGGCTCTGTCTAGTCCCGGGTCCAAACCCAACTCTGGCACTGGGTGGATCTGACAAAGTCTCCTGTCCTCTGTGGTAATAACAGTGATGCCTGCATTTTCTCAGCTCCTCCCATGGGTCTGGGCTGTGTGCACCCTTAACACACTCTGTCTTTCCTCCTGTAAAGAAGGCAATTGGGTCAGAAGATGCTAAAGGCAGCTTTGGCTCTGGAGTCCTGTATCAATGAAGAGGGGAGAAACAGTTCTCCAGATTGCCAGAAATAGAGGGAATGAAGCCAGCAGCAAACTCAGAAAGTGCTGTTTCAGCACTGAGGCCATCAGAAGGCTGGGGCCAGAGCCTCGGGAAAACTGTCCCTCAGCCAGGGCTTTATGTTGGAGAGGCCTGAGTCCATTTCCAGCCAGCCACTTATGACTGTGTGCCCTTGAGCAAGTTGCTACACATCCTGGAGCCTCAGTTTGCTCATCTGTAGAATGGGGTTAATAACAGTTCTGATTCCCCAGCATTTCCAGGAGGTTCAAGTGAGATAATCTGTGAAAAGCATGAGTGCAGTCTCTAGCTCATTGTCTAGTATCAGTCATCCAGCTCCATTTCTAGTGGAACCAAATCAAATCACTCAGATTTATGGAGCCATGAATGTATGTTACATGTGTGTGTGTGCACACGCACGTGTGCCTGTGCATGTGTGTTTGCAAGCACCGTGGGAGGAGAAACCCTGCCTATGACCTCAAAAGTTGGAGATCAACTCTGAAGTCCTCAAAGCACCATTCCTGACGTTCCCCAAGCTGTGGTTTCCTCCTCCTTGCTCTCAAATCCCTTCCTGTCCCTGAAATCAGCCTGGCCACCACTTTAGTCCAGTGCTGGAGGAGGACTTTCCTACCTCGCACAGCCACTCAGGCAGGGCTAAGCCAGGAAACCAAATCCTGACCCCTGGCTCCCAGTGGGGTCTTCTCCCAATTTCATTGTTCTTTTCCCAAAGCTGGCTCTGGGCAGAGTTGAGGGTGAGCTCAGGGGCAGGAGGAAGCCTGAGGAGGCAAAGAGGAAGGTGGGTACTCACTTAGAGGAGTCTTGGCTGCCCCATCAGGGGCTGAGGATGAGCAGGCCACATCACCCAGGCTTGCTGGGGCTGGCCTTCCCTCTGTGACCCCGCTGCCTCCTCCTGCACCCCCACCAGGCTGGCACCACTGTCTCCGTTTCACAGAGGGAGACATGGACACTTAGAGAGGTTGCACAGCCGGCCCGGGTCACTCAGGGTGCCCTGCAGCTTGCAGACTCCCACACCAGTGCTCTGACTGCGGGGTCCCAGCAGTGCCTCTCTGTGCACGGTGGGCCCAGTCGCCAGGGTCTCGGGCAGCTGCATTGCTACGGGGGTGATAACTGGGAGAGTGGGAAGAGAGGCTGGGAGAGATGGGGTGTGGGGAGCAGAAATCTATTGAGAGGGCAGCTCCTTGAGGAGTTCCCTGGTCCTGGCCTCCTTGATGGTGGCAGAGGGGTGTGTGTGTGTGTGTGCGCGCATGTGCGTGTGCCTCCCTGATGGTGGCAGAGGGGTGTGTGTGTGTGTGCATGCCTCCCTGATGGTGGCAGAGGGGTGTATGTGTATGTGTGCGTGTGCCTCCCTGATGGTGACAGAGTGGGGTGTGTGTGTGTGTGTGCGTGCCTCCTTGATGGTGGCAGAAGGGGGTGTGTGTGTGTGTGTGTGCGTGTGCCTCCCTGATGGTGGCAGAGGGGTGTGTGTGTATGCACGTGCCTCCCTGATGGTGGCAGAGAGGTGTATGTGTGTGTGTGTGTGTGCACCTCCCTGACGGTGGCAGAGGGTGTGTGTGTGTGCACACCTCCCTGATGGTGGCAGAAGGGTGTGTGTGTGTGTGTGTGCGTGTGCACCTCCCTGATGGTGGCAGAGGGTGTGTGTGTGTGTGTGCATGTGTGCCTCCCTGATGGTGGCAGAGGGTGTGTGTGTGTGCACACCTCCCTGATGGTGGCAGAGGGGTGTGTGTGTGCGTGTGTGCATGCACCTCCCTGATGGTGGCAGACTGGGGTATGTGTGTGTGTGTGCGTGCCTCCTTTATGGTGGCAGAAGGGCTGTCTCTTATACACATCTGGCAAGAACACTGGAGTGGGTTGCCATTTCCCTCTTCTCTTCTACTTGAAGACTAAAACTGATTTTCAGAGAAGTAGCTAGCTGAGTGACATCTCTCTGATAAATTTCAAATGGAGCCCCTCCTCAGATCCCACTCAAGGTACCATTTGCAGGAGTGTATAGGGTTGCAAATTAGAAGTGGAGTTAATGGTATAAACAGGCCTGGCTTGAGGCCTCCCTGTGCTTGGGTTCCAACCCTCCATCCCTAGTAGAGAGAGAGACCATTCACTCTGCTGTGGAATTCCGGTCCTAAAATGAGCTGTCTCTTTAAAAATCCTTCTGGTTGTAACTGAAGCAGCAGCTGAAGCTGTTACCAGGGGCAACCTGGCAAGCCTTGGTGCGTTAAATTAAATTAAACAGGCCTCTGACTGCCCCCTCCCCTCCTGAAGAGGGAGGGGGTGTTCTTCCTCTGTCCTGGAGAATGAAGTTGCTGTGAAACCTCTGATGGCTGCGAGGAACTCACTTCCAGAGTTGATGGCTCCCAGAGGCAATATATTTGGAGACAGCCCCCTGGGAGGGGGCTGGCAGGACCTCTGCCAGGAGAAGACTGTTGACTGAGGGGCTCCTGGGGTGAGCTGGGGCAGGACACCCCACCCTTTCTGTTGTTCATCCTCATCAGGATCCCATGAGCTGGGGGCTCCAGGGTCTACGAGGGGGTGCTGGCCAGTGGGAGAGTCTGCCCAGGCTTCAGGCTGGAACTTCTCCTTGCTTGTGGCAGAGGTGTGGGTGTGTGTATGGGTGTGTGGATGTGTGCATGCCGGGGACCCTGGATGCTGACCAGCAGTGACCTCTCAGCCCTTCCTGCTAGGTCCCAACCTGCTGGGTGCGGCGACAGTGTGGAATGCCCACACCTTTGTTTGTGAGGCTGGCTGTGGGGCCTCCCAGCACTGGCTCTGTCCTGCCCACCCCAGCTGGCCAGGTGAAATCTGGATGGCCTGTGTGTCACCTTGAGCCTGTTCTGTCCCCTGTGTGACAGAGAATCACAGCACGCAACGGCAGTGTGTCTGTGAGGTTTGATGTGCTAAAATGAAATGTGCTAATGAATGTAAAACTCAGCTCCGTGCTGGTTCCTGTTACCACCCAGAGCCAGCCCTGGTCCAGAAGCAGGGATGAAAGATCTGCATGAGTGTGTGTATGTGCGTGTGGGTGAGTGTGTGAAGCCACCAATATTCTAGGAAAAGGGGGAGGAACTCACATAACTGAGTCAGCTTGGGACAGAGGTTTTGTTTTCAGAGAAAAATAAGTTTGTTACCTTATTAGAAAAATAATGGGAATTTTAAGACTAAAAAACCAAATTAAATTTAGCAACAGTCACAGATTCCTCTTAGGTCCAACCCTGTGCCAGACGCTGGGAGGCAGATAGAGACAGAAGGCTCACTCTCTTGGGGGCAAGAGAGAAACTGCTTGCTGATGAGTCAGAGCTGAGAACAGCTCTCCTGTGGAGCAGAGCCCAGGGCCGTGGGGGCCCAGGGTGGAGTGGACAGGCGAGGGGCTGGCCCCACCATGATCTGCACTCGCCTAGAGCCCTGAGTAGTCTCTCTCTTACTCCTCACAGCAACCCTATGAGATGACGTTGGAACCCCAACTTGCAGATAAGGAAACTGAGGCTCAGAGAAGTGAAGTGACTTGCCCGTATCCAGCTGGTAAAGGAGGAAGAATTTAAACTGTATCTGTCTAACTTCAAAGGGTTTGCTCTTAATACCCTTCAGCCTCAAGACTCCACCAAGAATCCATCTAGGACTGTGTGTGGAGGGCTGACGGGGGAGGAATGATGGATAAAACAATCTGCCTCATCATATTTTTGTAACTTGAAGATGAGGAAAGAGAAGGAAAGAAGGGCTGAGAGGGAAGTCACAGACACCCACTCGTACACAGATATACTGCTTGTTTTTGAATATTGGGCTGAATTATTAACTTTTATAATGTTTTCTCTTGCAATTTTAGTTAGCAGATGAGCAGCTGTCATTGGTTCTTTGGCTGACCTTTATTCTTTGAGGTCTGGGGGGCTCCTCCCTGTCTGAGATAGTCCAAGACCCCTCAGGATGAGAAATCTCTTAGAGCCGCTGTACCCGGCACATTGGACCCCCAGTCACGGCTCCTGTGGGTGGCAACCCTCCCTGTGATGGGCTCCTCACTGTGCCCACTTCTCCGCCAGCCCAGCACTGACCTCACCTCTGCCCTCATCCTGCCTATCCCCCACCTGCACACATGGCAACCCTAGATTTCCAGGAGGCAGCCTTTGCAGGGGGCTCCCCTCCCCACCCCACTGGCCATCTGCATATCCTTATTGCACCCCACTTCTCCAACCAGAAAGAGCAGAGGCTTTGGAATCAGGTAGAGTGGTGTGAACCCAACTGCCACTTACTAGCTCTGTAGTCTTGGGCAGGTTACTTAGCCTTGCTATGCCTCAGTTCCCATACGTGTAGAATGGAATCAGAGGGATCTTGTGAGGACTACGATAAAATCCGCAAGGCACCCAGAGAAGAGTATTCTACTTCTGCATGCTGAATATGCTGAATATTCAAGCAGAATATTCATGAATATTAATTACTGTGTGAAAGTGTGCGTTGTATGAAGGAAGGCTTCAACATGCAGGTGAAATATGAGCTGGGTTTTGATGAATAGAGCTTGTTTTCTAGGCGAAAGGAACAGTTCCTGCGTTGGGAGATGTGAAGTAGCACAGTGTGTTTGGGGAAGTATGAGTAGTTTAGAGTCCCTCGGAAGTAAGAGTAGGGATTCCCTGGCGGTCCAGTGGTTAGGACTTGGTGCTTCTTCTGCAGGGGCTCTGGGTTCAGTCTCTGGTCTGGGAACTAACCTCCCACAAGCACAGCAGCCAAGGGGCGAGGCAGGGTTGGGGGGCGGACAGGAAACGCAGCTGAGGAAGTCCATATCAGCAGGGCCACCGTATCCTCCCCCTGGGAAGCTTCCAGCCACCCTCTTTCCAGGCCTCACCCCCTGCCCCAGTTCAGCTATCACCAAAGGACCTTTGCACACACCACGCCCCTGCCAGGAGTGCCCTTGCTCCATTCCTGCCAGGACACTCCTGCTTCTTCCCAAAGCCTCCCCAAGTCACTGGTACTGAAAAGAAGTGCGTCCTCTCTGAAGCTCAGTTATTGTCACTCTATGCCCAGGACCTCAACTTGCCAGGTCCCCACTGATTCCAACACGGGTCTTGATGTCCCCAAAGTGGACTTCCCTTCTCAGCCTCTGGGGGAAGGGGCGGTGTCCTGTTTTTGGTCCAGAAACTATTGTCTCTGGTGTACAGAGATGGGAATACCAGATCACCTGACCTGCCTCTTGAGAAACCTGTATGCAGGTCAGGAAGCAACAGTTAGAACTGGACATGGACCAAAAGACTGGTTCTAAACAGGGAAAGGAGTACATCAAGGCTGTATATTGTCACCCTGCTTATTTAACTTTTACAGAGTATATCATGAGAAATGCTAGGCTGGAGGAAGCACAAACTGGAGTCAAGATTGCCAGGAGAAATATCAATAACCTCAGATATGCAGATGACACCACCCTTACGGCAGAAAGCCAAGAAGAACTAGAGAGCCTCTTGATGAAAGTCAAAGAGGAAAGTGAAAAAATTGGCTTAAAACTCAACATTCAGAAAACTAAGACAATGGCATCTGGTCCCATCACAAATAGATGGGGAAACAATGGAAACAGTGACAAACTATTTTCTTGGGCTCCAAAATCACTGCAGATGGTGACTGCAGCCATGAAATTAAAAGACGCTTGCTTCTGGGAAGAAAAGTTATGACCAACCTAGACAGCATACTAAAAAGCAGAGACATTACTTTGCCAACAAAGGTCCATCTAGTCAAAGCTATGGTTTTTCCAGTAGTCATGTATGGATGCGAGAGTTGGACTATAAAGAAAGTTGAGTGCTGAAGAACTGATGCTTTTGAACTCTAGTGTTGGAGAAGACTCTTGAGAGTCCCTTGGACTGCAAGGAGACCCAACCAGTCCATCCTAAAGGAAATCAGTCCTGAATACTCATTGGAAGGACTGATGCTGAAGCTGAAACTCCAATATTTTGGACACTTGATGCAAAGAATTGACTCATTTGGAAAGACCCTGAAGCTGGGAAAGATTGAAGGCAGGGGGAGAAGGGGACAACAGAGGATGAGATGAGTGTATGGCATCACCGACTCAATGGGGATGAGTTTGAGTAAACTCTGGGAGTTGGTGATGGATAGTGAGGCCTGGCATGCTCCAGTCCATGGGGTCGCAAAGAGTTGGACACGACTAAGCAACTGAACTGGACTGGTGTACAGAGCTGAGAGATGATTGTCTCTCAGGCTATGCAATAAATACCTGTGACCTCAGCCAGTCATAGGCACATCTGACTCATCCCTTTGTCCCACTCCCCCAGAGACAGGACTCCAAGAGGGCTAGTTAATGAAGGAACAAATGTTTGCTCCTCCCTTTGTCCATGAGCTTCTGAAAGGCAGGAGTTCTTAAAGATAGGGCCTGGCACACAGTAGGTGCTCAATAAATGTTAAGAGGCTGAGCATGTGCCTCTCAGATTTGCCCATAACTTACCAGTTTATGGGCACTTTTACCTCATGATTTGATTGGATAATCACAGTAAACTATTGTTTAAAGCAGATATGAGGCCACAAGATGAAAAGTGACTTGTCCAGAGTCACACAGCAAAATAATAAGAGCTGGGTGCTTTAACTCAAGCCCTCTGCTCTAACTATACAAAATCATCATTGTCTTCCTGACTGTGACTATTTCTTGAGCATCTGCTCTGTGTAGGTAGTTTATAAGCACATGCATGCGTGCATGTTAAGTTGCTTCAGTTGTGTCTGACTCTTTGCAATCCTTTGGACTGTAGCCCACCAGACTCCTCTGTCCATGGGATTCTCCAGGCAAGAATATTGGAGTGGGTTACCATGCGCTCCTCCAGGAGATCTTCCTGACCCAGGGATGGAACCGGTGTCTCTTATAGCTCCTGCATTGGAAGGTGGGTTCTTTACCACTAGCGCCACCTGGAAAGCCCATTTATAAGTGTGATCTCTCCTAATCTTCAGATGATGAAATGGAGGGAGGACTCCAAATCCCCAACTGTCTCCTGGGATTGATGGGGGCTGACCACAGCCACTCTGTGCAGACCTGGGGAGCTGCCACTGGGCCAGGCACAAGGATACGGCACAGGGCCTGGCGGCCACCTCCCACCTGAAGACATTAGTTCCCTCCCTGAAGCATTGGGCAGGGCCCTGATTGCCACTCTCTCTAAAGAGGAGGGTGTGACCACACCATGGTGGGGCAGACCAGCAGCAGGGAGGGAGGAGTCAGCCTTTATTCCATTCCAATGCCCTAAACCTCTGCCTCCCTCCCCACCTCCTCCAGGAAGTCTTCCTCCAGTGAGCCCCCTCCTGAGAGCAGGATGGAACCTTGGAGACCATCCAGTGCCCCCTTCCAACTCCCCTTTTGCAGTGGGGAAACTGCAGCCCAGACAGGAGAAAGCCCCAAGGTGGGTGGCTATAGCTGAGATGAGAACCCAGGCCTCCTGGCCCCCAGTCCAGGGCTCTTCAGGCCCCACTCTGAGACCGTGACCACAGTCAACATATACCAACCTGGCCAAGTCTTCCCTGGAGAGCAGCTGACATTCAGGGCCTCAGACTCAGGCTTTAAAACAGGAGATCTGGGGTTGTATGTGATCCTGCTGTCCCTATGCAAGCTCTATTCCAGGCTCTTTCCAAACATCACCTCTTAGTTATGACATCTACCAAATGATGACGTCCCCATTTTACGGATGAGGAATCCTAGGATACAAGTACCATTATTATCCCCACTTCCTAGAATGAAGGAAGCTCAATGAAGCTCAGTGATGCTAAGGACCAATCAGAGGTAGCGGATGAAGGACTGGGATTGGGACCTCGATTGTCTGACTCAGCGTCTACGGTCTTCGCCTCCACCCTGTGCTACTCCCCTTAGGTCAAGCCCGTGCCTCCCGCATAGCACTCCCTAGGTCTTAACTCCAATTTCCTCTTAATCTTTGATGGAAAATGTCTCAAGGGAGTGTGCAGAGGGTTTGTGAATGCAGCCATCCTACTCATGTATAAAAGCTTGTTGTCATTTAACTATCACAAACCTAAACCATGATTCTAAAAAGTCATCATTACCAACTCAATCCTGCCTGTGCTATGCCTTCAAGGAAAAGTTATGGGACCTCTCTGAACTGTGGTTTCCTCTTCTGTAACAGAAGGATAAGGCCCTCTATATCAGTGTCAGCCATCTAATGCAAGCAGCCTTTGGGATGGCCCCCAGTGATCCTCATCACCTGGTATTCATGTCCCTGTGTAACTCCCTCTCTTTGCATGGGGGCTGGACCTAATGAATTGCTTCTAATGAAGAGAAAAATGATGGGATATCCATGAGGCAAGGACCTGTGGGAGGTCTCTGACCAACAGCCAGTGAGGAATTGAATTCTGCCAACAGCCAGGTGTGTGAACTTGGAAGGAGATCCCCTCAGCTCCCCCAGGCTGAGCAAGCCTTCAGATGAGACCGAAGCCTAGAGGCACCTAGCTGACCCGTGCCTAGGTTCTTGAGCACACACACTTTGAGACCATCAGTGCTTATTGTTTTCAAGCTGCTAAGTTTCAAAGGATGTTTGTTATATAACAATGTGTAACTCATATACCCAGTATTTGTCTGTTCAGTGCCAGGCCTATGCCAGCCACACAGACATTCACTCAAGAGAGCACTGCTGTGTCCAGGTACCATGCCAGGTATTGAGTTTACAGACAGACATGCCTACTCTCAAAACCCCAAGGTTGAGCTAGGGAGACAGACTTGTAAATGGACAGTGTGAGCAACACTGTAGGAGCCCCAAGGATGTCCTGACCCAGCCTGGTGAAGTCAGTGTAGGGGATGTCTGAGAGCAAGGAGAACCTTCCAGGCAAGGGTGGAGCACAGGGCACCTCAAAAGAGGCTGAAGATGTGCCAAGGTGCACTGTAAGGAGACCTGACCCACAGGAAGCAAGGCCAAAAGCCTGGCTGGAAGGGGGAACATGGAAGAGGGAAGGCAGAGAGCAGATCACCAGAGGGCCTGGGGCTTATCTGCTAGGCAGTGGGGAGTCTCTGGGGGTTGTAAGCAGCTGAGGGATGTGACCAGAAAGACAGAGCAACAATGAATCCTGGCAGCGGGGTGGAGGCAGAAGGGTCAAGTCAGAGGGCAGAAACCCAGGCAGGATGAGGCGACCGTATTGGTACATGCAGGGAATATTGGAGTCTGGGCTGGCAGAGGCAGGCATTAGAGGAGAGGAGAGGCCAGGGAGACATCAGGAGGTGGCACGGGCGGAATCTGGGGTCTGAGTGGCTGGGGATGGTGGGTGAGGAGGAGAAAGGAGTCAAGAATGCTGCCAGTTTCTTGCGGGATGCAGAGCTGTGCCTTATAGCGAGGTGCGTGCACACAGATGCAGGAATAGGGACTTGGAGGAACAAGATGACAGGGGTGAGTTGGTGTGCTGAGTTTGCGGTACTGCCAGCAAAGAAACCTAGGCAGGCTAACCGGCTGGAATGTGGGTCCACTCCTGGGTCCAGCAGAGAAAAGCTACAAGCCCAGTCTGGGACTCACGCGGGGAGAGGCACACTGGAATGGTATTCCGGAAGTCAAAGGGCCGGGGCCAGGTGAGACTGTGGGGGCCATGGGCGTCCCTGTGGACGTTAGGGGCCGCGACCCCAGCCAGTCCTCCCAACCTGGAGACGTCACCCACCTGCTGCGCGTAGCCCAGAGCCTTGTCGTAGAGCGCGATGCCAGCCTCCAGCACGCGAGCTCGCTCCTCCGGGCTGGCGCAGCCCACGTCGAAGCCATGCGCATAGCCCTGCTGCGCCAGGCAGCGCGCCGCGCGGACCTGGGGGTCGTCGGCTGCCCCGCGGTCCCCCGCCAGGCCCATGAGGCTGGCCAGCTGCCCGGCACACGCCTCCTCCTCTTCCTCCTGCCCCAGCGCCCGTACACGTGCGCCAGATTGGCCCAGGCGTTGAGGTTACCCGGATCCTCGCGGGCCACCTCGAGGAAGCGCTCGCGGGCCTCGTCCAGCTCCTCCAGGTAGAAGGCGAAGGCTCCCAGGAGGTGGCGCACGGCGGGGCGCTGCGGAGCGGCTGCCAGCTCCAGCTCCTGCCGCAGTCCCTCCCGCTGCAGCTTCAGGTCCCGGGCGCGGAGCGAGGCCGGCGAGCGCGGCTCGAAGTTCAGCTGCATCTCCAGGTGGAAGTGGCCCGGGAGGTAGTCCAGGTCGTCGATGAGGGCGTCCAGGTCCTCGGCCGCGGCCTCGGGCTCCGCCATGGCTGCCTGGCTGCCTCCCGGGCCTGGCCCCCAAGACTGCAGTGGAGAGGGGCGCCCCTGCAGCGAGCCCGGCGCGGGAGGCGGGGGTCAGCGAGCAGAAGCCTGGGGCGCAGCCGCCTCCTATCCCCGGCGCCGCCCGCCGGTGGGTGGGTCAGAGCGACTCAGGAGCGCCCTGTGGGCGTTTCCGCTTTTGCTGCTCAGCGGCTTTTAGACGCCTGTGTTGCACAACCAGCTGTGCCTGATACACTGATGTAGTGCCAGATGCGGGGCGTGTAACGCCCAGTACCTGGCTAAAGGTGTGCTTTGACTCTCTCTGCTCAGCAGATGAGAAAAAGTGAAGCTCAGACGAGAAAAGTACTTGCCCAGGTCACAGAACTGGGTGTGCCTAAGCAGGCCTGGGACCAGTCTGCTGAACCCCAAGCCAGGCCCTTCCTCCGTGAGCACTCCTCCGTCCTGCGTGAGCTCACCGAGTCAGGCCTGACCTTTCCAGTCGACACCGAAGCTGCCCTCGCCCCTGTAGCTGGCCCAGCTCCTCCACGCTGCTCAGTGTTTGCTTTGCCTGTTCTCTTCTGCAGATCTTCCTTAGGCGTTATTCATCAGGCCTCCCTACTTGGGATTTCTCTGCCTCCTCTCTGCCCTGCAGTGGGGCCCCAGTGGAAAGACAGGGTTTCCTGTGCTGCTTTTAATCCTGATACTGTGTGAATGGCGCTTCTCTGGTGGCTCAGAGGCAAAGAAGCCGCCTGCAATGCAGTAGTTGGAGGAGTTGCATGTTCGATCCCTAGGTCGGGAAGATTCCCTGGAGGAGGGCATGGCAACTCACTCTGATATTCTTGCTTGGAGAATTCCATGGACAGAGGAGCCTGATGGGCTATAGTCCATAGGGATGCAAAGAGTTGGACACAACTGAAGTGACTTAGCACAGTGTGTGAATGAGTGATGCACCCATGTGTGAATGAGTCTCTAGATTATTTCACACTTTATTCTTCCCTCATCTGTGACATGAGGGTGATACTCCCTCCCCCAGCACCAGGGTAGATGTCTGGGTAAACTTGGTAAATGTCACTCTGGATAGCTACCAGCTCCCACTCATTCTGCACTCTGGGTTTTCCTGCTCTTGCCAGTGTTTCCCCAGGCCCGGCATCAGCCCCTGTCCTCTAATAGAAGGGCTGTACTCCCGGCCTCAAAGCTGCCAATCCTTCAGGACTTGGATTTTTCAGCTATGAACTTCTGAGTTCCTCCCACCCTTCATTTCATCTGGGGCTGGGCTCCTAAGACCCTGTTACTTTACCTTCATGAAAAAAACCGATCAGCATTTTCAGAAGAGGAAATAGAGCCAATTTGTAAACTTGGAAAAAAAATATTTGACTTGAGCAATAAAAGGGCAAATTAAAACAGCATTCTGGAGATATTTTTCACCCATAATTTAAAATGTGAAATTTAATGATTTTAATGAAAAGTTGTTACTGTAAATTGCTGGTGATCATGAGACGAAATGTGGGTTCCTGACCTGCTTGGGAAGATCAGAGATGGATTCCTGGGATGTTTGAGTTTTTCCCTTCTTTTCATTGTCATAAAATTACCATTTTAACTATTACATAAAGTTTACCATTTTAAACATTTTTAACTGTACAGTCAGTAGCACTAAGTATAGTCACATTGTGCAACCATCACTACCATCCATCTCCAGAACTTTTCATCTTCCCAAACTGAACTTTGATTCCATTAAATAGCTCCCTATACCCGCTTTCCCCAGCCTAGCAACCATCATTCTAGTTTCTATGAATTTGACTACTTTATGTACCTCATTTGAGTGGAATAATAATAAAATATTTACCCTTTTGTGTCTGGCTTATTTTACTGAGCATAATTCAGGGTTCATCCATGTTGTAACTGTGTCAAAATTACCTTCCTTTTTAAATCATATTCCTTTGTATGTATATATTACATTTTGTTTATCCACTTGTCCATTAATGGCTATTTGAGTGGTTTCCACATTTTAGCTCTTGGCAATAATGCTGCTATGATCATGGGTGCACAAATATCTTTTTGAGTCCCTGATTTCACTTCTTTTGGGTATATGCCCAGAAGTGAAATTGTTGGATCATATGGTAATTCTATGTTTATTTTTCAGAAAAGCTGCTATACTTTCCCCCCCCCCCCCCATGGAGCTTTACCATTTTATATTCTCACCAACAATGCACAAAGGTTTCAATTTCTCTATATCCTCACCAACATTTGTACTATGTTTCTGTTTTTCTTGTTTGTTTTATAATGGCCATTCTAATTGGTGGCTTTGGCACTGGATCCGACTCTGAGAAGATGAATGGGAGGTGAATGGGGAGGGTAGTTTGCTGGTACATTTCAGCAGCAGTAAAGGCACATGAAAAGGCTAGAGCTTTGCCAGGGCCAGGTATGCCTAGGGACAGAGCAGCCTCATATGGCTGAGACTTACAGAGCATGGGAAGGAAATGGCATCGGATGGGGACTGAAGGCAGCAGCCACAGCCCCATCTCAGAGGCCTCAGTCCTCTGGCTCAGAAGCTTGACTTACTTTGTTGACATAACATATGGCACCCCGAGGATGGGTTAGAAACTCTAGCACACTTTACTTACGAGCTTCGTATCTACTGTGTGATGCTCACAGATGTGACCAGGACAGGTTACTCTCTCTGGCTGATCCTCAGTTTCCTCTTCTGTTCCATATGGGTTGAAGAGGATTGCGATAGTACCTAAAGAGAGAGTTGGTTGCTTGATCAGGAAAGCGCTATGATGGGGATACTTTGGGCTGACTGGAGCCAGCTGCCTGGCTGCACAGCTGACTCACTCTGGCCTGCTCTGGCCTGCTGGCAGCCAGAACTCCCGGCCCGATGGACCTTGGCTTATATCCTGTGGCTTCTCCATGAGTCCCAGAGCCAATGTTGGCTTATGCTAGGAGAGAAAGAAAGTAACCCCAGAAAGGCTGGGCCCAAGAACACCTGAGCAGCTGTGGGTCTGGTTGTAGGGCCTCCCCAGCTCATAGAATGTGGTAGTGGACACAGCCACTTGTCACTCACTCCTCAAAGCAGCCCCTCCAGAATGTTGCAGTCACATGTCACAGACAAGGAAATTGAAGCCAGAGTAACTTGTCCGAGGCCACCAGCTAGGAAGCAGCAGGGCTAGGATTTGAATGTGATTCTCTGAGGACTTATGCACTCCTGGGAAGTTGGATTAGATTCACTGATTTGTTCACTAGTCGTTCAAAAAATATTTGCTGAGCATATTCTAGGAGCCACATACTGCACCAGCGTGAATGACACACAGTCTCTGCCCCTGGGCCTTCTGTAAGGTCCCTTTCCAAGGGCTAGGAATGACCTCTTATTATGCTTCTGCTATGAAGCGTACCTAAATGGCTCATTTACTCTTTATAGCAGTCTGGAGACACAGAGATTACTGGCTTTATTTGAAAGGTAAGAAAGATGAGAATCAGAGGAGGAAGTGACTTGCTCAAGATTGCACACTGGGAAGGGGCAAAGTCAATGCTTGGATGACCTGAGGTGGCTGTCCTGTGTGTGTTCCCGAGTACCGATGCCTCCGGCCTTCAGCTCAGCAGGGCAGCATGGATGCTCCAAGTGCTGGGTCACGTGCCCGCCCAGCGCGGGGGCTGTGAGTCCAGCTCATGGCTTAAATGCTATATTGGGATGGCAAAAGGGTGTTGGGTGGGGCCTGGGACGAGACCCACTGATCTGGCAATCTACTTCCACCACAGACTGGATGCGGACCCCTCGGAAAGTTCTGTTTCTGGTTTCAGTCTTGTTTTCATCAAATGGTGTAAGACTCTTTGCCCTGCCTTAGCCTAAAACCCTTGGGAGGATATTAGACAGTCTATAGCATGACCCCAGGCCCTGGTGGAAGGTAAGGGAGGTTGAGAGGAGAGAGTTGATCATGACTTATGGGGGCACATAACCTCGGTTCTTTTCTTTACCAAGCAAGATATACACACTCTTTAATGTTGAGTTTGAAATTCTTTTCCTCCAGGAAGATATTCTCCTCCTCCTTCCCCAACCTACCCACCACCCGCAGTCTGGGTCAGAGTCTTCCCTGTCTTCTGGACCTGCTCACACTGTGCAGTCATCGTTTCCCTCCACTAGACTGTCTGAGAAGGGGCCACATCTGGGTCCCAGACACTGTGCACACTGTCTGCCCAGAGTGGGTGTCATGGTGGGGGGTAGGGTGGGTAACTGGGGGAGCAACAGAGTCCTGACTTCATCCCTGCAGCATCCCCCCCTCCCCCCACCGATCTCATTACCTTCCACACTCTGGCTCCCCTTGCCTCTTCCCTCTTTCTCCTTCTCTCCACAGAGTAGAGAAGGAATGGGATGCCCTTTGCCTAACTAAAGACCTCCCAGTGGGTCTCACTAGTCCCACCAGCATAAGGTGAACATTAAGAGGCCTTTGCTCTCCACCAGGCCCCGTGCAGGGTGCTGACATAAAGCAAGAAATCAGAATCAGGTCCTCAATTTATGGGGCTTCCCTATGGCTCAGATGGTAAAGCGTTTGCCTGCAATGCGAGAGACCAGGGTTCCATCCCTGGGTAGAGAAGGTTCCCCTGGAGAAGGAAATCCTAAGCCACTCCAGTATTCTTGCTTGGAAAATTCCATGGATGGAGGAGCCTGGTAGGCTACAGTCCATGGGGTCGCAGAGTCGGACACGACTAAGCGACTTCACTTTCTTTCTTACCTCAACAAATGACTCTAAAACCCTACCAAATGGCATCCATATTAACCACCATGAGGGGTCATTAAATCTGCCGGGCTCACTTAGGGGAAGGATATCTGGCAAGGCAGCAGTGAAAATGTGCAGAGCTCAGTGAAAAGTCGGGAACCTCGCGGGCGTGCCTGCCGGGGCGCTGCGGGAGCAAAGACGCAACACAGAGAGCACACGGGTTCTGGCGGATCACAAATCACCAGGCCTGGGTTGCCGTGGCAGCGGTGGCCGCAGTGGGCGGGCCGCTCGCGAGGCTGGCGCCGCGGAGTCCCAGGGCCCGAGTCCTGCGAGGACTTCGCCGCGAGGGGGCAGGCTAGCATCATGGCCACCAAGTGGTTCACAGGCGCGCCCTTCGGGGTGCAGAGCCACAGGTGGGGTGTCGGGGGGCGGGAAAGAGGGCCTGTGACTGGAGGGCCTATGAAGC
>SJYC01104473.1:0-16060 GCA_006408675.1 Madoqua kirkii
ACATCCGCCTCCGGGCTCTGCGTTTCCCTGCCCAGAGTCCTTTAATTATCCTACTAAGTTGTTTAAAATCATTTCTGAAGGACCTACTATGTGCTGCTCAGAGAGGCCAAGTGGCCTGGCCCATAGCAGGTCACTCAGCCCAAAAGTCGTGGGTAAAATTTCAGCCCAGGTGTCTTCGTTCATATGCATGATATGTATGTTGGGTATCAGTTTGCGACCTCATGGACTGTAGCACACAAGTCTTCCCTGTCCATCATCAACTCCCGGAGCTTACTCAAACTCATGTCCATGGAGTCACTGATGCCATCCAGCCATCTCATCCTCTATTGTCTCCTCCTCCTGCCTTCAGTCTTTCCCAGCATCAGGGTCTTTTCCAACGAGTCAGTTCTTCACAACAAGTGGCCAAAGTATCAGAGTTTCAGCTTCAGCATCAGTCCTTCCGGTGAATTTGAATATTCAGGACTGATTTCCTTTAGGATGGACTGGTTGGATCTCCTTGCGGTCCAAGGGACTCTCAAGAGTCTTCTCCAACACCACAGTTCAAAAGCATCAATTCTTCTGTGCTCACCTTTCTTTATAGTCCAACTCTCCCATCCATACATGACTACTGGAAAAACTATAGTTTTGACTAGATGGACCTTTGTTGTCAAAGTAATATCTCTGCTTTTGAATATGCTACCTAGGTTGGTCATAACTTTACTTCCAAGGGGTAAGCATCTTTTAATTTCATGGCTGCAGTCACCATGCAGCCATGCATGTGATTTTGGACCCCAGAAAAATAAAGTCAGCCACTGTTGCCACTGTTTCCCCATCTATTTCCCATGAAGTGATGGGACCAGATGCCATAATCTTAGTTTTCTGAATGTTGAGTTTTAAGTCGACATTTTTACTCCTCTTTTACTTTCATCAAGAGGCTCTTGAGTTCTTCATTTTCTGCTATCAAGGTGGTGTCATCTGCATATCTGAGATTATTGATATTTCTCCTGGCAGTCTTGATTCCAGCTTATGCTTCATCCAGGCCAGTGTTCCTCATGATATACTCTGCATATAAGTTAAATAAGCAGGGTGATGATATACAGACTTGATGTACTGCTTTCCCAATTCATAACCAGCCTGTTGTTCCATGTCCAATTCTAACTGTTGATTCTTGACCTGCATACAGATTTCTCAGGAGCATCTTGGTATATATATATATATCTTAGGTATACCATATATATATATATATATATATATATATACACAGCACATGAACAGTAGCCTGCCCAGGCTTCTCTGTCCAGAGGATTTCCCAGGCAAGAATGCTGGAGTGGGTTGCCATTTTCTTCTCCAGTGGATCTTCCTGACCCAGGGATGGAAATGCATCTCCTGCATTGGCAGGTGGATTCTTTACTACCGCAGCACTTGGGAAGCCCCATCTATATCTATGTTTATATCTATATCTCTATATAAATGTCACCTACTATGTGCCAGGCTCAGTCCTAGCATCTGGGAATGAAACAATGAACAAAACAGCAAAACCCTTGCTCGTGAGCTTGCCTTCTTATGGGAGAGGTGGCTGGAGTGGATAATAAGCAAAAAGAAAGAAAAATATATACAGTGCTAGTGATAAGGGCTATGGAAAAACAGACAGTGGGGAGGAGGAGCTGGCAGGTGCTGGAAGGGGGGTGGGATTGCACTGAGAAGGGGACTTTTGAGTAAAGGTCCTCAGCAGGGGGTAGGTGACCAGACTAGGGTGGAGTCTAGGGAGAGGGAACAGAAGTACAAAGGCCACGAGGAAGCAGCAGCCCTGATCATCTCATCTCTCACGGGTCAGCTCCAAAGTCACCTCCCCTGGGATGCCAACTCCCCTGCCCCCTAGAACTTCCCTCATCAGGAATGGGTGCCTTTCACTGGGTGTCTGTCCTCCCAGGTTTGATGTCTCTGCTGTTTATCCCAACCAGAAGAAGTTAAGCACCTTCACGGAAGCTCCATACTCCAGGGTTTACTCTGTGGACGTGGTGAGTTTGCCCAGCTTCCTGACTCTCCCACGTGGTCTGGGCACTGTCCCTGTGAGTCCCCTACCATGGCAGATGAGTTCAGCTGTGGAAGGGGCATGCTTCATACCTCTCGGTGTGCTCAGTCCACAGCTCAGGGCTTGGCTCAGAGCTGGGCTCTCAAGGTGTTAGATAAACAAGACTAGTGAAAAGAGTGTGGGTTGGAACCACAGAGACAGTGGGTTCTGCGGCAGCTCTTGACAGACTGGCCATGGGCCCTCTCTGAAGTGCGAGGGGGCTAGCAACAGAGGATGTCAGGGTCACAGCTTGAGTGCCAGGCTGGGGGCTGCAGGAGGGCCCCACAGGCACTGCCTGTCCATTCTCAGGTCAGGGTGACAGCAGGCAAGGACTTGCTCTGCGGATGGACTGCTGGGTGCCCCTGGCCCCGCTCTGACTCCATTCTGGCTCAGTCCCACATAGGACCTGGGACCTACGGCTTTAAGGAGACCTGCTTCAGCAACAAGAAACTGAAGAAAGAGGTGGGCACAGGCTGGGCCAAGGCCCAGGAAGCCACCCGGCTGACCCAGCTGCCCCACTTCCAGTACGAGGCCATCAAGAAAGAGAAGCGGCAGCAGGTGAGGCCCCTGGGGCCCCGTCCCGCCCCATCCCGGGCACCGGGTTCTCTGCAGTCCTAGGGCAGCCTGCAGTGCCCTTCCACGCCCAGGCAGAGCTCATCCTTTAAGGAACACACCATGCCCTGGGCTCCTGCCCACGTAGACACGGGGGTAAATTCTTACCTCTTCTCTGTTCTCTCTGGGCAGAAGGAAAAGCTGGGGCCTGGCTCCTACAACTTCAAAGACTTCCTAGAAGAGCTGCATTCAAAACCAGGCAGCACTCGTGGGCTGCTCAGCTCCGGGGAGGTTCGCTTCCGAGGACTCATCGGGGTAGGTGTTCTCATACTGGAGTGGGAGCCCTCCCACTCTCTCCTCTGGAGCACGCACCTGGCTGGGGCTAGAAGCACCCTTTCACCTACGGTCTCCTCGCCAGGCTTGGCTCGGCTCTCCTCTGAAACCCCATAGCCCCTCTGCTTCCAGTGCCACCTCTTTGAGCCCACTGGTTGTCGTAGGGTCCTATTCTCTCCCCCACCAGACCAGGAGCTCCTTGATGGCAAGAAAGGGTCTAGTTCATCTTTGAGTCACCAACACAAAGCCAGGCACACAATAGGCGTGCAGCAAACTCATCCATCTATCCAGCAAATAATGATGGAGCACCCTCTAGTGCCCATACTGTTCTAGGCCCTGGGGTTCCAGCAGTGACAATGACGAGGTCCCTGCCCTCATAGAGTTGTGGTCCTAGTGGTAGCAACAACAGTACAAAGAAGCAAATCACATATAATCTGAGCCATGAGGAAAAATGAGATAGGGAGAGATACGAGTGATGGAGGTGCCATTTATAGGGTAGTCAGGGAAGACCTGACTACCCTATAAATGGCACCTGGTGTCCCACTCCAGTACTCTTGCCTGGAAAATCCCATGGACTGAGGAGCCTGGTAGGCTGCAATCCATGGGGTCGCGAAGAGTCGGACACAGCTGAACGACTTCACTTTCACTTTTCACTTTCATGCATTGGAGAAGGAAATGGCAACCCACTCCAGTGTTCTTGCCTGGAGAATCCCAAGCACGGGACAACCTGGTGAGCTGCTGTCTATGGGGTTGCACAGAGTCAGACACGACTGAAGTGACTTAGCAGCAGCAGCAGCAGCAGCAGCAGCAGGGAAGACCTCTGGAAGGAGGTGGCATTTGAGCCAAATCTTTGTAGGTGAGCAATGGAGACTCATGGAATCTGTGAGTCAGGGTGGAGGAGGTGAGAGCAGAGGGGTGAGGACCCAGACATGAGGACCTTTGACAAGGTGGAGGCCTCAGGTTTGATTCCAGGTGCTGTTGGAGGACAGCGGAGAAGGGTTTTGATTTGGGGGGGTGGATGATGACACACTTATGGGGGTGGGGTTGGAGGCATTCAGATAGGAGGTGATGAGGGTGAGAGGGCAGCGGGAGGGCTGCATGGTGTTGTGTGGGTGGGGATGGTCATCTCATGGGGAGAGGACACTGAGTGGGCACTGCCTCTATAAGGCAGCAAGGGCAAAGATGGGGTCACACGCACACTGCCAGCATTGCCCCTCCCCAGGCCCCACACTGTGCTGGACACCCCATCCTCCTCGCTCCTCAGTGTGCCGTGAGCTCTCAACACGGGAGCTTGGCTCCTGCTCCTCCTCCAGCAGCCCCTTCACCTAAGGACGCCCTCCACCTGCCTCAGCTCTGACCTGAGGTCTGACCTGATCCCGGGAGCCCTGATTGTGGCTGTTCAGTGTGTCTTTCTCTCAGAGCACAGCAGCCCCTGAGGGTGGACACATCTGCCCGGTTGATTCATTGCAGAATTTCCCAGTCCTCGCAACACCTGGCATGTAGTAGGCACGAGGTAGAGCTTTGTGGACTAAGGGCACACCTGCCTGCTAAGTACCCATTCTCTGAAACACTCTTGATTTTTTTTATAACCACTCCAGACCAGCCCTTGGAGGCTCAGAGAGGATAAACGTCTTGCCCCAGTGGACCAAGCAGGAGTGGGGATGTCCAACCACAAAGGCAGGGCCTTTCCTCTACACCTCTCCACTGTGAAAACTCCTATGGAGCCTAGAGATTATTCATTGCCCTGTTCAGGGGATGTACACGTGCGTCCTCAGGTCAGAAGCTGTAACTGCCCTGTAGGGAGAGGGGCTGCTGGAGGCATTGGTAAGAGTCATTACCTTCAAATCTAAAGTAATAATAGCTGACACTCAACATAGCACTTGACACGTGTCAGGCACCATTCTAGCACCTGAGTGTACTAATTAATGCAGTCCTCACAACAGCCTGTGAAGCAGGCACTATCATCTCCACTTTACAGACAGAGAGAGAGGTTAAGCGACTGCCCTCAATCACAGAGCTACTCAGTGGCCGAGGCAGGATTGAATCCAAGGTATCCACGCATAACCACTGCACTTGACTCACTTGCGCTGTCCCTTGACGATATGTGGAGGACAGGTCTGATGTCAGAGCCCAGCCCTGTTGAAGGCAGAGGATTTGGGGGAACGAATCAGATGCTGGCTGTTTCCTCCTGTGCCCTGGTCCTCAACACTGGGGCTTCCGGGAGGGCTGGCTGAGCAGGTGAAGGTCCCATGGCCTGTCCCTCCCTTTCGGCTGTCTCTCCTCCCATCTGGTCCCCATATCTGCCGCTGTGGTAACTTACTAGGCCCTGTGGGATTTCTCTGAGCTGCCCTCCTGGGCTCAGGGCCAGACAGTGAGTTTCTAGGAGGGGGCACCGAGCAGGGGGAGCTCACAGCCAAGGCCTGCTTTTCTCACTGTCATCTGGCTGTGAGTCCTGGACGGGGGACCTCCTGTGCCTCCTCTGGCCTCTAGTCTCTGCAGTCGTACCCCCACTGCTGGTGGGACAGGCCTACAGATGCCACCTGTGCAGGCTGCTGACTGGCCCGCGGGGGCCTCCCCAGTGCCAAGGTCAAAGCTCCGGGTGCCTGCCTGAGGGCCTGTGAGTCCTTCCCCAGAGAGGATGGGGCTGATGAACCACACCCTGCAAAGTCAACGCCTTCCCTGCCGGCCTGGGATCTGCCTCCATCCCCTCCTAGTATGCTTTGCCTTCCCAGTGGGGACACTGGGATTCCCAGCTTTAGAGTCCCTTCATCAGTTTCTGTCCTCGGCTCCTCTTTCCCAGCCCCACCCTCCCACCATCCTCTTCTTTTTTTTCCCTCCCTTGAGACAGCATCATAGTTGTTTTTTATTTATTTATCTTTGCTGTGCACCTTCTTAAGCAGCCTCCATACCTCAGAATCAGGTCTGGACACCCTGCTCGGCATTCAGGGCCATCCCACTCTCTTCTAGCGTACTTCTCCATTGTCTCAAAGGTGCTCTTCCTGCCCCCTCTACCTGGGGACCTGTCCCTCCCCCTTCATCTTCTCGGATCCTTCTCCTTCAAGGTCCAGCTGAAAAAAATTACAAGTGACAATTTCTCCATTCCTACACACCTCTCCCCCTCCATCCCCCAGAATTAATCACTCCTGCTTGGGTCCCCAAAGGCCTGAAACCACATTCTAGCTAAGATCAAGGGCATTTACACCAGCCCACGTGCGCTGCTGCACCTCTGATCCTGAAGGGTGGAAGGGAGAGGCGAAGCTTTGTCGACAGTGTCAGCACTGGGCTCTTCTTGGCCTCTCAGCTCCTGGGCAGCTGCTCTTGCTCCTTTGTTATGACCCTCACGTCTAAGTTCTCCCCAGAGGTCATGATGCTCACTGTCTGGGAAACAGTAGAGGATCAGAAAGATCACACACGGATTTAGAAGTTAAAACCCTTGCACTGGCGTTCGTGGTAAAGAACTCACCGCCCAGTGCTGGAGATGTGAGAGGCCTGGGCTTGATCCCTGGGTCGGGAAGATCCCCTGGCGAAAGCAATGGCAACCACTCCAGTATTCTTGCCTTAGACAGGAAGAGTGGCAGTAACAGCATTCCCCACTCCCAGCAAGGCCAGGATACGGCTCTTTGTGCTAGATGGGGAGACTGAGGCTAGCCACGCAGCTGGAAGAGGCAGAGCCAGGTTTTGAACCCCAGAACGCTGTCTGGCTTCACCACTAGTCCCTTGTTGTCTGCACCAGGGGACTGGTAGTCTGGCGGGCTACAGTCCATGGGGTCGTACAGAGGTCAGACACGACTGTAGAGACTTAGCAGGCACACACGCCCCTTCCAGAGGGGGGACCTTGGACACAAGATTTCCCTCTCTGAGACTCAGTTTCCCCATCTGTAGATTTCAGTGGCACTGATCTGATCTCGTCCGGTTGCCTCAAAGGCCAAAATGTTAAGGCTTGTAAAGCACCTTGTACTTGAGGCCAGGACCCACCTTCCTACTTTGGGGCTTTTCTCCTGAACACACCTGGGAACCCTGGGCTCTGAAAGAAGAAAAAGTGCAGTCTTGCTCCTCTGAGGGTGAACAAATCTGATGCCCCCTGCGGCCTGACTCTCCCAGCAAAGCTCCCTGTCACTCTCTGCCTGGCCTGGTTCTGGGCTGCTTTCCAGGAGGTTCCAGGGGCTGGAGGGAGGCAGGGCTGAGCCATCATCTGTGGAGCAGCAGCGACTCCGTGTGGCTAAAAGATGCAAGGCAGCAGCAAACATCCTGCCGGATCTTTACCCAAAGACGGCCCCCTCCCACCCAACTGTCTCTTATACACATCTTGCAGGGTGGCTCTCCTCATTACACCTAGAAAGGCCATACCTCTGACCCTGGCAGTTGTTGCAGCCAGGGTCATTCCGACCCAGATGGTCACTCCAGCCACAGTTCTCATCCTCTCTTACCTCTTTCTCCACCCACTTCCCACTCCCCCAACCCCCTCTGTCAAGATAGCCACCCCACTCTGACTACGAGATGTTGGCACGTGCTATGGGCTGAGAATGTGCAGGAGGCTCTAAAGACATTATTTCCTTTCATTTTCATTACCCTGGAAGAAAGTACTACCTCCCTGTGCTTACAATATGGACCATGAGGTTAAGGAGGATCTTTAAGTGGCATGCCCAAGATCACTCAGCTAGGAAGCAGCGGGGCCAGGATTCGAACCTGGGACTCTAGATACCTCCAGGTCACAGCACTGTTCACAGAACAGTGGAAAACCCATTTGTGTAAATGCAGGCTGCGACACAGAGGTGTGTATAATGGATGGGATTTCCGAGATCACCAAAGCAAGAAGCTGTCTGGGGGGGTCGGGGAAGGATGGCTTCATTCTCGGGAGAGATGACATTTGGGCTGGCTTTGCAGGGCTAGAATCTTACAAGGTCAAGAAGAGTGGCAGTAACGGCACAAGCAAGCAGAGGCAGGGAGTTTGGCAGAATGCGTATGTTTGGGGACCAGCAAGAACCTCACTTTAGCTGAAGTGTCACACCTAGGAAGGGAGCTGTGAGGGATAAGCTGGACAGACTAGTGGGGCCCCAGGGCAGAATCTGAACTTTTTTGTTCCTTTTTTTGGGCTGTGCTGAGTCTCTGCTGTGTGCAGGCTCTCTCTAGCTGTGGCGCTCAGGCCTCTCGCTGCAGCGGCTTCTCTTGCTGTGGAGCACAGGCTCCAGGAGCACGGGCGTCAGTGGTTGCAGCCCAAGCCCTCAGTAGTTGTGGTCGGACTTAGTTGCTCCGCAGCATGGGGCATCTTCTGGGACCAGGGATGGAACCCGTGTCCCCTGCATTGGCAGGTGAATTCTCATCCACTGTGCCACTATGGGTCTCGAGAATCTGAATTTTGAACTGAAGTCCTGAGCGGCGGCAGAGGCTCACAGGCCCGCAGCGCTGTGTGTTTCTGGAGTGCAGTTAACACGCAGGGTCTCTGAAAACCCCGTGCCCCTCTGGGGGGCATCTCTTCCTCAGGTGCACACAGTAGCCCAAGGAGTGGGACTAACGGCCTTTGTATCCCTCTCTCACCCGCAGAACTACTATCCAGGGCCTGGAAATTATGGGGAGAAGGGCAACCCATTCACGAAGCTGGAGGAGAGTGCCTGGAACCGGTCTCACTCCAAGGGCCTCATGTGCAGAATGGCCAACAAGCCGCCCCCCTTGGCTCATCAGGTATTCCCCTCACCTGGCCAGGCCTCGCCCAGCTTCCTGTGCAGCCCTGGGTCGGGGGGAGTCCCAGGGCAGATGGGGAACCTGAGGCCCCAAGAGGGTGATGTACCTGTAGGGATTGTCCTCTGTGTTCCAGGGGAGTGGTCTGGCACCGGGCACTTACACCTTTAAAAGTGGCATCGAAATGTGCCTGGCAAAAACCATGGGCACCCGTGGCCCCTACGACATTTTCTCCGGTGACCGAAGCAAGCCCCAGCCTTACGGACATTACTCTGTGCAGGTGTGTACCCAGATGGACTGTGCCTTCCCCCGGCAGGAAGACCAGCCTCGCTCATCCACAGCACCCTGTGTGCCAGGCTCTGCGAGGGGGAGGTGGGGGAACAGGGGGCCCTTCCCGTATCCTGCTCACTCCCCACTCCCAGCAAGGGAGGGATAAGGCTCTTTGTGCTAGATGGGCAGATTGAGGCTAGCCACGCAGCTGAAAGAGGCAGAGCCGGGATTTGAACCCCAAGACGCTGTCTGGCTTCACCGCCAGTCCCTTCTTGTTTGCACCAGTGTGAACTACAGAGGAGCTGCAAGTGGTCAGTGTGCCAGGCCTGGAAGGGACATGGGCCACCAGGCCTGCTGAGACCTGGATGGTGCAGCCTGGGTGTCCTGCTGTTTTGCAAACACTTCCGGCCACTGCAGACCCAGCTAAGCTGTCTGGTTAGTGGCAGAGAACTGGAGGGCCAAGAGGAGAAACAGGTCGAATTTTAGCTTGGTGCAGCTATTTCCTGCACCCACCAAGATCCTTTTATGTGATTCCCTAGCACCCTGGGCTTTGCTTTTATAGCAACTGGAAGAATCTGCCCACACTGCAGGAGACACGGCTTCTATCCCTGGGTTGGGAAGATCCTCTAGAGAAGGGAATGGCAACTCCCTCCAGTATTCTTGCCTGGAGAGTTCCATGGACAGAGGAGCCTGGCGAGTTACAGTCCATGGCATCACAAAGAGTTGAACACGACTAAGCAACTAACACTTTCACTTTATCTAACTCCCTGTTATGCATGTAACTCATGTCTGCCTTGGTCCAGGTAATTGTTTAGCTTCAGGGGAACCTCCCCCTGTGGTACTTACATTTTAATGCAAAAAGAAACACAATCACAAGTGAAAACTAGGCAGAGTGTTAGCAGGAGGTGGACCCTATGATCAAGGCATCAGGAGCGCTAGGACATGAACTGTGGTGGTGAAATGCTGAAATACTTTTGGCCCCGCCCTGCAGCCTGGCTTCTCCCTGTGGCCTCCCAGTCCTCTTCATGACCGGCTGATAAGGTGTCCTGCACAGCACAGCAGGGTCCTTGGACCCTCCTCAGGCTCTACAGCCAAAGTCCAGTCCACAGGATAAGAGATCGTGTTATCGAAAAAATAGGCATTTTCAAGAGCACTTTTAGGTTCACAGCAAAACTGAGCAGAAAGTACAGGTTCTCATATGTCCCCTGTACCGCCTACATGCACAGCCCCCTACTATCAGTAATCCACACCAGAGGGGAATGTTTGTTACAGTCAGTGAATCTACATGGACACAATATCACCCGAAGTCCATAGCTTATATTAGGGTTCACTCTTGGTGTTGTATGTTCTATGGGTTTGGATAAATGTATAATAACATGTATCCACCGTTATAGTGTCATACAGCGTAGTTTCATTGCCCCAAGAATCCTGAGTGTTCCCCCATCACACTGGTTTGTTGCATTTGGATTATTGCTCCTGCTTAGAATAAATGCCAGTAAATGTCCACGAAACAAGTGGAAGAAGAAGTAGATAAGGCAAGCTGGGCTGCAGGGTGTAGCAAATAGGAGGGGCTGTTAGAGACCCCCACGCCCCTGCCCCACCACCGGCTGGACTCCCTGCTTGTCTCTGTGGGGAGGGTCTAGAAACACAGACTTTGCTTTTCTTGGCATAACAGATCTCTTTTATCCCCCTCTGTTTCTCAGAAAAAACGACCCAGGGAACTGACAAATTTCCAGAGCTTCGTGGAGGAACTTAACCTGCATCACAATAAGAGGCGTGGAGTTTTTTCAAAAATTCCTCGCAATCCGCAACCCCCTACAGAAAGAATCTACTGGACCACCCTTAGCCAGTGCCCCCGAAAACTAGTCAGTGTCCCCGCTGTGGCCTTCCTTCCCTCTTTTCTTGGAAGGGGACTCCTTGTGCAGAGGCAGGATGGGATGGAGGTGGCTATTTCAGGGGAAAGCCCAGGTTTGGGAGCCAGACTCACCTAGTTCCCAATCCTGGTCTGGTCCTCACTGGTCTCAATGGGTCAGTCTCTCTCACTCTCTGAGCCTTAGTTTACACACTTGTCCCGTGAGTGTGACCAGGTGGCTGTGAGAATTCAGTGAGGTTAGTACTAGAGTCTCTAGCATGGGGCCTGGCACCGGGGAAATGCTCAGCGGGCATTTCTGCCCCTCTCTCCCATGCAGAGAGGACGAGGGGAAAACTAGAGGTGGGCTGAGTGTAAGAAGCACACGCCTGTTCCGTTCAGAGGAGTGGTGGGCTTCTTTCTGAGGGCTCAGCAGCCAGTGATCTGAGTAGCTTCTGGACTTTAGTCGACCCCCCAAGCATGGTCTGCCCCTCTTAGATTGCTGAGGGCTTGGGAAGGTGAGCGGGTGGAGAGGAATGAGCAGGGGTACCAACACTTCCTGAATACCTGCTATGGGCCAGGCACCTTTCAGCCTCCTTGAGGAAGGGATTGTCTTTTGCATTTCATGATGAAAACTGAGGCCCAGAGATCAGAAGGGATTTGCCCAGGCTCCCAGCAAAGGGGAAAATGAGCCGGGACTGGAGCCCCACTCAACTAGCTCCGAAGTCTGAGTGGCTTCCGCTGCACAGGTTGGGTTCTGGAACACCTCTCTGGACCTTGCCAGACCCAGAGGGCCCCGCTCCTGGGAACCTGGAAAGAGGTGTCAGGCTGATGGGCAGGGACAGAGCAGGTAGCAGGGGTCATGAGGGCACCTTAGGGCCCTTTCACCCCCAGAGGATGGGCTCCAGGTGAGTTGGGGGTAGCTGGGTGCCTTCCAGTATTCTTGGCTCCAGGCCCAGGGCTGCCAGGTAGGTGAGGTCACCTGTCTGGGCCCCAGGCTGACCACCGCCAGCCCTCTCCAGCTTCCTGGCCTTCATTCCTCACTCCTAGGCTACATCTGGTCCCGGTACATGGCTTCCTCCAGAGAAGGAGTGCAAACGCACCAACCAGCCTCCCTTCCTGCTGTCCTCCAAGCGGACAGGCCTGAAGGTCTACCAGATGATCATGGGAAACTGGGTGAGTAGGTCTTTGTGGGGGACACACGGTGGGGGGCAGGGAACCCTCTCCAGGCAGCCCTGGAAACTGATGCTCCGAGGGAGTGGATCCCACCTGCTTTTCCCACCAGGTGGGTGACTAACACCTACCTGGACTGTCTCATTGCTCTAGGGCAGTGGTTTTTCAAACTTGGGCAGGCATTAGCATCACCTGGAAGGCTTCCTAAAACAGAGATGGCTGGGCCGCAAACCAGAGCTTCTGATTCAGTAAGCCTGGAGCGGGGCCTGGGAACATGCATTTCTAATGAGTTCTCAGGCCATGCTGATAGTGCTTGTTCCAGGGACTGGTTGGAGAACCACTGTGCTAATGGACATCACCCAGAACCATCACACTCTTATTTTCCAGGGGAATGCTCCCTCCATTCTCTTTGTGTTTGTCTTGGGGCCTCAGGGAGACCTGAGGGAGTTGGCCCCTTTCTCGTCTCTGGTGAAGCAAGGCCCTTCTGACCCTTCTCCCCTCCCCACCAGTGGCAGCCGTCCCCACGTGTAAGATGTCATCTTCAGTTTGTTGGTGTTCTTGTAAGACAGCCACGCTCTTGAGTTCGTGTGCCTGCCTTCTTCATTTGCTAGATGGCATTGGGTAGTCTGTTTCTCATCCCTGCCCTTCACTTTCCAAGCCCATCTTTTCCTGCGGTCTGATAACCATAAAGAAATGAGACGGAGTCCTAAATGAGTAGCTCCATGACATATCACAAAATGGACTCATTGTGCAATGGTCCCCCAGAGGGTTGAAGAACGTTTTCAGCACCCCAGGAACCCCTGCAACCTATGTCCCCATCGAGTGGTTCCTGTCCTGACTTCCATTAGCCCAGGTTAGTTTTGCCTGTTTCCAAACAGTTGGGTAATTTTTTAAATCAGTCAAAGTCTTTTAATAGACAGTGCAAACTCTAATTTCCTCTGAATATAAATGTATGCACATTTCTAATAAATCACCTATCACTTATCACAAATGGCAACAAGGACCTTAGAGCCGTGTTAGAAAAATGTCTAGCGGGAATTTAGCAATCTCACGTGCTCTCAAGAGAACACTGTCTGTTTCACATTAGGGTCACAAACTCCAAAAAGACTGGGCGAGTGGGAGTGAGGAGTGGGCCAGAGTGGGAAACACAGGGGCCAGTACGCAAGTGATGGACAGAAATATAGCTCTCAAGGAAGCCAAAATCAGACGCGTTATTACAGTTTAGGACAAGGAAAAGCCTATGGTTTTAGAAAGACAAACAAACAAACAGCAACAACCCAGGGCTCCTCTGGCCCAGAACAGCTTCCTGAAACTGACGTGGTTGCTGCTCTGGCTTGGCTGGCACCCCACCCTGCCCCTCCACTCTGCAGCTGTGTATTTTTAAGTTGTGTATTTCTCCAGGTTTCCCTGGGAACATCTTGCTTGGAATCTGCCTTCCCACTAAGCTTCCCCTGCCCCATCTCGCATCCCTAGACCCCAACTCTCCCCCTTCCATTCCACCTTTCATCTCCTAGTGATATCTCAGCCCCCTGTGTGCCTGTACCCCCTGCCCTATTCTGTTCTTGTGAGGTCGAGCCAGTCAAGCCCCCACAGTCTTCCTTTTCTCACCTCCAGTCTGCACCTCCTACAAGGGGGAGAGTCTTCACCTGGAGACCCAGTCTGACCTTGGTCCAGATTCTGTACGGATGGCGGGTTCCTGTCCTGCGTTCCTCCTGCCCCCACTAGTCATGATGGACAGGCAGCGTCTCCCCTCTGAACCTCTCCATGAGGGCTTCTTATACCTACAACCCAGGTTTCTGGGTGGGATGGGGTATTAACGTCTTACATAAGGTAGCAAAGCTGCCATAACTAAGTATCACAAACCAGATGGCTTGAAACAACGGAAATCTACCCTCTCACAGTTCTGGGAGCCAGAAGTCTGAAATCCAGGTATCGACAGAACCACATTTCCTCTGAAACCTGTAGAGGAGATCCTTCCTCCCTCTTTCTAGCTGCTGGTGGTGGCTGGTGATGCTTGGAACTGCTTGGCTTGTAAATACCTTGCTGCAGCCCCTGCCTCCATGTTGAATGGCCATCTCCCCACTCACAAGACCTCACAAAAAAACAGAATAGGGCAGGGGGTATGGGTACACGGGGGGCCAATATATCCCTGCTTATGAGGACACTGGTCACATTGGAGGAAAGACCCACCCTATTCCAGTATGAGCTCATCTTAACCGGTAACACCTGTAGCTATTTCCAGATAAGCTCACATTCTGAGGTCCTGGGGGTTAGGGCTCCACCTGTCTCTTTGGGGAACATAATTCAATCTGTAACAGATGGAATAGGGAGATGGGGGGAGACTGGAGATCGAGTCTCCAGGCCAGGCATCCAGCTTGCTAATGTCCTGCCTCTTCTCTCTGGTGCAGAACCCTGTAGGGGTGGGTCGCTACCTCAACACCCAGATGTTGGAGACAAAGGACTCTCGGCAGCGATACCGGTCCCTGTTCATGGGTGGATCCAAGCGCTACCCCTCGGACCCAGCCGGGAGATGATCATGCAGTGAGTGTCACTGGAGCTCCAGCAGAGGGGCCAGGGCCCGGAGGGGCTTACTCTGGGCTGGGAGGGGATGTGCTCATGCTTGCTTCCCATGGGAACACAGCTGCTGTCCCTAGGGCCAGCCCAACAGCTGTGGCAGTGGAGAGTTCAAATCCCGGCTCTGATGTGTATTGGCTGTGGGAGGTAGGGCACGTCGATCAACCTCTCTGAGCCTCATTTCCCTCAGCTGTCAAGTGAGTGAAGGACTGTGAGATACTCTGTCCATAGCTGGTGGTAAGGAGGAAAGGAACTCGATGGACACTGACTCCCTCACCCACAACCCACACAGTCTGGGATTGCCTTGAGTGCCATCACCATGGGGCATCTATTTCTTGGTGTTGAAAATGGGGTTGGAAAAACTCATCTCAAGAAGTTGGGAAACCTAAGAAAAAGTATGCATGAAATACCATGGCTAACTGTAAAACTGCCTGTGAATGTTAGCTGCCTCCATGTTTTACTCACCTAAGATGCCATGCCACCAGTTACCACATAATCTCAATTTCAGAAATGTTAAGTGGGGAATAAACGAACTTGAGAATTGGAAATTCCATTGCTGGAAACTCTGGTGAGGGCATGAAGACCATATTCTGTGGGACCAGATCTCTCAGGGAAAACCAGCTTTTGTATATAGATATATATGTGTCTTCAATCAAAGTGGACCTATGTCTTCCTTCTTGATTGACTCCCATGCTTTTATGGCTTCCGTAGAAAGGATAATGGGAGGTGACATTGTTGATAGACTGCATGCCCGAAAAAGATTGTTTTTCCTCCTGCATAGCCTGATCAAGAGTTTGGTTAGAAATAACATTTTCAGTTTAGTTCAGTCGCTCAATTGTGTCCAACTCTTTGTGACCCCATGAATTGCAGCACACCAGGCCTCCCTGTCCATCACCAACTCCCAGAGTTCACCCAAACTCACGTCCATCCAGTCGGTGATGCCATCCAGCCATCTCATCCTCGGTCGTCCCCTTCTCCTCCTGCCCCTAATCCCTCCCAGTATCAGAGTCTTTTCCAGTGAGTCAGCTCTTTGCACGAGGTGGCCAAAGTACTGGACTTCAGCTTCAGCATCATTCCTTTCAAAGAACACCCAGCACTGATCTCCTATAGGATGGACTGACTGGATCTCCTTGCAGTCCAAGGGACTCTAAAAGTCTTCTCCAACACTACAGTCCAAAAGCATCAGTTCTTCAGCGCTCACCTTTCTTTATAGTCCAACTCTCACATCCATATACGACTATTGGAAAAACCATAGCCTTGACTAGACGAGAACACCCAGCACTGATCTCCTATAGGATGGACTGACTGGATCTCCTTGCAGTCCAAGGGACTCTAAAAGTCTTCTCCAACACTACAGTCCAAAAGCATCAGTTCTTCAGCGCTCACCTTTCTTTATAGTCCAACTCTCACATCCATATACGACTATTGGAAAAACCATAGCCTTGACTAGACGGACCTTTGTTGGCAAGGTAATATCTCTGCTTTTGAATATGCTGTCTAGGTTGGTCATAACTTTCCTTCTAAGGAGTAAGTGTCTTTTAATTTCATGGCTGCAATCACCATTTGCAGTGATTTTGGAGCCC